>JASAMY010000860.1:0-105069 GCA_030248085.1 Paralinhomoeus sp. GSCO2_6 | reverse complement strand
GAGCCGCAAACCCAGAAGCAGGCGCGATCCTTTCACGGTCTGTGTTCGTTTTTCCGACGATTCGTGAAGCATTTCGCTCAAATGGCAGCTCCCATTACGATGGTGATGAGCGTGCGGAGTGAATTTGCTTGGGGAAAAGAGCAAAGCGACGCGTTTCGCAAATTGAAAGCTGCTCTTTTGTCTCCGCCAGTTCTCGCGTACCCTAGGTATGGTCAGCCTTGGTACATCATTGTCGATGGTTGCAAGCTAGGACTAGGAGGTGTGCTCGCGCAGAAGGATGAACGAGGTCTCCTTCAGCCGGTTGCGTACATTAGCAAGGGCCTGAACAAGCACGAAGGTAATTACGCCATCGCGGAAATTGAAGCCCTCGCTGTCATTTACGCGCTCAAGAAGTTCGGCGTATACGTTCAAGGCCAGGAGTTGTACATCATGACTGACAACAGCGCCGTCACGTTCTTGATGAACTGCAAGAACCCGACCGGCCGCTTGCATCGTTGGGCAGTCGAAATTGCTAATTATCAACCGAAATTCATTTACCGCAAGGGCTGTCATAATCAAGCAGCTGACGCGCTCAGTCGTTGCTTTGACGACCATGCGAAGAGCTCGAACATTGGTGACGACCCCATTGTCGAAGACCCATTCTTTGAGCTGCAGCAATACGAACCATGCGCGACGCAACCAAGCACCTCAGCAGCTGTGAAACAAGCGAGTACGGTAGCTAGCGCGACTGCACCATCCGACACGATCGAACAGCTCGCGCTCGAGGAGCAGCGCTACGATCCACAACTGGCACAAATCTTGCGCGATTTGGAGACTCAGCCGTACGAGAGCGCATACAAGTGGCGAGGCTATCACATGGTCGATGGCATCCTCCAGTTCGAGACGAAGGAGGGCATGCGCAAGGTCGTCCCTGCGCAGCTACGCCGCCAGCTTGTACTGGAAACGCACGCTTCCCCCATTGGTGGACACTTTAGCGGAAAACGCACGGCCGATCGCATAAAGCTCGAGTATTGGTGGCCCGGTCTAGTCAGCGACGTCATTGCCATTGTTGACGCCTGAGCGACGTGTGCGCGGCGCACAGGGCAGACGAGTCGCGTGCAGACGCGCCTCTCACCCATTGTCCCCCCTAACGAACCGTGGCAATTGATTGGAATGGACGTGCTGACTTTGGAGTCAATGGAGAGCGGTAACTGCAAGGTACTCGTCCTGCAGGATTACCTGTCTCGATTCCTAGTCGCCTACGCCATGCCTGACGAGCAGACACGCACGATCATTAGGCAGTTGACGACGTACTTCATTCCCAGTTTCGGACTTCCCCACAAGTTGTTGTCCGATCGAGGCCCGCAATTCACTTCTGCGATTTTCACGGCGATGCGCAAGCAGCTCGGAATCGATCAGACCCTCACCACCGCCTACCACCCTCAAACGGACGGTCTAGTGGAGCGCGCGAATCAAACGCTGCAGGATATGCTCGCTAAGACCTGCGCTGAGCAGGATTGTGACTGGGACGAGGTCCTTGGTCTCGCGGTGTTCGCGTACAATTGCCAGCCGCACTCCAGCACCAAGCTGAGTCCGTTCGAAGTGCTCACAGGTAGGAAACCTCGATTGCCGTCTGCGCAGGTGCTCGCTCGCGTGCCTTCGAAGTACATGGTCGACGCGGAGTCATTTCTCGACAAACTGCCTCACGTGTTGTCTCGGCTTTGGCGCGAAGCGAAGGAAAATATTGTGTGTGCGCAGCAACAGCACAAGGAGGCGCACGATCAAAAGATACCGGAGCCCCAGAGCCAGCAAAAGTTGAAGAAGGGTTCGCGGGTGTGGTTGCATATGCCCGCCGATGCCGACAAACTCGGCACACCCTTTTATGGTCCCTACGAAATCGTTTCCATTGCGGACACTGGAGAGGCAATTATCCAGTTTCACGCAGGTGGGGATCCCGTCAAAGTGTCGTCTGAACGCCTTCGCTTGTGCAAACCAAGCATGCCTTTCGCTCCCCCTCTCGTTGGTGGGTCGAGCAAGCGTCGTCTCCGCCCCCGGAGGAAACGCATGAGCCGACTGACTGTGTCACAGTGTGGTGCCTCCTTGGACGTCCCCATTGTGTGCGGTCGAGTGGTTGGTCCTGCGCCCACCGGTAGACTGCCTCGCGTAGAGCAGGATGGCGCGGCTTTGCTTAGTCCGTGTGAACAGTCGACATGCTATACATTTGTTCACTCAGGCGACAAGGGTGCGATGAGTCAGCCTAGCGGCGGTTCGGGCCCGTCTGGCCACCGCCTGCCCTCGCAGCCCTACGGCGTTCCGCCCGTCCAGCAGCAGCAGCCTCTTCAGCAGTTCCTCGGCTCTGCTGGGCAGCCTCAAGTTCCCCCGCCTTCGGTGGCGCCTCTGCCCAGTGGCCAGGCGTCTTCATCTTCTTCGGCCTTTCCGTGGCCGTGGCCCTACGCCTCCTCCAGTGGACAGTCCGTACAAGGGTCGGTGCCAGTAGCGCGACTGCCCACCATGTACGTGCAGCAGCCGCAGCAGCAGCCGGCCGTCGTCAGCCAGCTCTCCTGCCCGCCCGCTATGGCGCATCGTCCATCCGTCGTCAGCGAATCGACGATCCAACTACAGTGGCCGTCCTCCTTCGGCACGCTGGGACGACCCATGCCAGACATGGACACGGCAACACCTGCCGTTCCACAGCCGACCGCGGCCCTGTCGATGCCGCACTTGCTGGGGCCGCCCCCGCCGCTGCCCCCGCAGCCGTCTCGCCCTCGCCAAGCCGGTCTGTTGGCGCCACCTGTACCGTGGTCGCGCCCTGTCCAGGCCGATCAAGAGTGGGATGTTGGTTCGTTGGCGTCCGCTCACACGTCGGTCGAGCAGTCCCTCGACGACGACGCGCGCACCCATCTCGCGGCGTGGATTGCCGCCGAGCGACACCAGCGAGGCTCTGCGCCGCGACGCCCTCTACGGTCTCGCCGCCCTCTCGTCCGCACAGCCGCTTCCTTTCCGTCGTCTCGTCCGCCCTTCCCGTCTGGCGTCGTCGGAAGAAGCCCGGCACCAAGTCGTGGTGCGAAGCGTGGCGCGCGTGGCGTTTTGGCAATTCGTGGTGCTGACAGTAGAGTGAGCAGACGCAGTAGCGAGCAAGGTCGTGGTAGAGGCGCTCACGTTCCCCCTCCCGCGCCCGTTGCTTCTGTTGATCCCTCCAGCCTACCCGGACCTTCATCTCAAGCGCCCATTCCCACTCCAGTGCGCAGTCGAAGCAGACGCAAGCGGAAAGCGCGTAGCGTAGCACGCGCGCAGGAAGCGAAAAAGCTTCTCATGGGGCAGTCGTCCTCTCAGAGCGGAACAGCTGACTCGGAGGATTCCAATGGCGGTAGTTCCGATAGCTCTTCGAGTAGCGATGGCAGCCGCGACAAGACGCGTTATCACCCGCAAGGTCTAGAACAAGAGGCACGCGCCGCATTGGCAGACATGCAGAAAGTTTCCCTGCCGCTGCCGCGCGAAGCATTGCTTGACGCGCATCCCGACACGGTCTGCAAGCGCCTATGCGAGTTGAGCTCCCAGTGGGGCTGCGTAGGTGATGCAACCGAAAGTCCGCTCATCGAACAAACGCGCGCACTGATCAATGAGGCAACGCAAGGAAACACCCAGTCCGAGGACCAGAGAAAGGCCGTGGTGGACGCTTTGGTCGACGTCGACGCAGTGGTCGAAGTGTCCAAGATTGTCACGAGCCCGGTCCAGGACGATGGAGAAATTCTGTGGCTTTCCCTCGTCGGTGGCCCAGGATTTGTCCGCACCATCTCGGCGATTGATCCGGTAGCTTACGATGACGCAAAATTCGATTCCTATCCAACGCCTGCCGGACACATCAAAGTTTTTCTTCATAGCCCACTTGGACGCGAGATTCCTAGCGACGCGATGTACGAGATTTGGGGTTTCAACACGCATGGTACTGCCGTGTTCCCGTCTTTGGAGGACTATGCTTTGCTGGATCCTCTGAAAAGTGGCGACGAATATGGCAAAGACCAAGAGCGCATCGTTTGGGGTTACGAAGTCGGAATGCCCCTACGCACTCCCCACCTCTGTATTGTGCGCTACGCCGCTCCCACAACTGAGGGTTGGGTCCCTGGCGAACTGGTGAGCAATGCCCCTGCACAGCTGCGCCGCAGAATCGCACTCGCTCCCAAATGGGAAAAGTTCATTGCTGAATGCGTTCTGTGTGCATACGAAGTGTACCGACAGAAGAACAAGGACGTGCAATTGAAGCGATTGTTGACCGACGTGACTCAGTGGTCCGATCGCTACGTTCAGTTGTGTCGTCCGCTCAACGCCGCACTCGCCAAAGGCTTACCACAGTTGTGTACGGAGATGTCCGCGAGTATGCGTTTTGCCGTCGAGTATCGCGTAAAGGGCCGCGCTTTCCAAGTTCTATGCGAACGCGTCGGTGAAGAGGTCGTTCGCGCGGGTCTCGTGAACGCGCACGACATTCGCCGCGAGCTAGACGCGAGGCGCAAAGAACAGCTCAAACGTCTCGAAGCGCAAGCCCGCGAGAAATTCCAAGAAGGAGACCAAGCCGGCATCCAAGCGTATGAGTCGGCCAAGGCCACGGGGGTCATGCCCAGATCCCTGGTCGGCCTGCGAGGCGACTCGCGTCAAAAGGAGCGCAGACGCATCAAACGCTTGATCTGTCGCACGCAGAGGCGCGAGAGAGAACGCCTAGTTCGCACGCAGAAGCCGCCCGCCGTCGCCGCGCTGCCCACTCAGGAGGAAGTTGTGGAGTTGCACGCAGAGCTTGACGCAGCCGCTTCCGACATGCGTTTGATTGTCGCAAAGCCCGAACAGCCGTTGACCCGCCCAATCAAAATGGAAATCGATGAATCGATCGAGAACGTTGGGCAAGCCGAAGAGTCGTTTGGCGGTTTCGGAATCCCGCCGAGGCCGCAAGCCAGTGTGATCGCCCACCGGACGGAAGGCTTACGAGCCGATTCGTTCGACGAGGCCGCCGCTGGGGCCTCGGTTGACTCCGCCAAGGTGGGGGCCGAGGACGCAGGCGCTTCGGACCAAGTGGTGTCCGGAGAGAGCCGGCGCGCACCACCAGCAAGTGGATCTGGCGCATCCGCGCCGACTGACGACTCTGGCGAGCACGAAGCGTTCCGCGACGACGTCATGCGCCAGTACGCAGCCTATCTCAACCCGCGACTGATTCCCGAGGACCCCAATGCGACTGAGGCCAAGTGGCGCGCTCTTCTGATAAGTCGGCCAACACAGGCCGCTGGCTCGCAAGTGGAGGACCTTCACGCGTGGGTGCGCGGTACGAACAGTTATGCCCCAGCGCCGCCCGTGAACATTCTTGGTTCTCACTTGCCCCGCATCCACGCCCCTGACATGGCCTATCTGAAAGTCGCCCTCCAACTCCTCGAGTCCTATCAGCCCGCAGGCGTCGACTTTTTTATGTTCGATTGCGAATGCGCGAACGCGATGAGTCCCTACAGTTCATGGCACGGCCGATTGAAGCGACAGTACCCGAACGCGCCCGCCGACGTGTTGAGCAAAGGCATGTTTGTCACCCACATGTCCATCAGCGGAGTTTACGGCCCGACGCTTGTTGTCGACTTGCGGTGGAACTACAAGGTAGTGCCCATCGGCGACAAAGAGTACAGGCGTGTCGTGTTGCCGGACTGCCTGCAGGACTTCTTCAACAAACATCTCATGATCCACTGGAGCGCTGCTGATCCCTTGGCGCTCCGACGAACGTTCGGACCCGAAGCAGTTTACAACATGCGCTTTTTCGACCTCCAATTGTGGAACCAAAACACCGATTTGGGCCCTGACATGTCGTCCACCCGCAGCAACCCCCGGAAGCTGTCGGAAGTGTGGGCGCACGTCACTGGCGCGCCGCGCGAGGTGAAGCTCACCGATCGAGCGAAACCCCATGGCGACTCGCGCGACCTATCCCGCTTGTTCTTGGCCATCCAGACCAGGCCCACGTGCGTGATCGAAGATTTGCGCCAATACAGCGCCGCTGACGCCAACGCGCTCTGGGTCGTCCTCATGGCCCAGTGCCTGCACGCGCCCATCGAGTTCTCCCGCAAGGCCTCCCGCCGCGTCGAAGGCGTCGCCAAGCACATCCGCTTGCGCTGGCTCCAATTTCTTCGGACGCGCGGTGAAGTCTTTGAGGCGCAGTGGAGTTTCGATTTCACTCGCCCTGTGCCGCTCGCGCGCACGGACACCGTGGCCGATTCCGACGTGCGCAGCGACCTCGACAAGCTGGTCTCCGACTACGTGGAGCCCATCGCCCGCCATTTCGTACACGCGTATTTCGGCGCCAATCCCACCAACAAGCACATCCGAGAGTGTATCCGTGACTGGACGCTGCACACCCACGTGCCGCTCCAGACGCTCACGCGAGCCCTCCACAGACGCATGGCTTCGCAGCCCGATCCCGAACAGCGCATCACACTGTACGCCATGTTCTGCGAGAACTGGCCCATGTTCATGTTCAACCACGTCATGGGCAACTACGTGTTCGCCGACAACGCGCACAACATGTTCGATTTGGAGAAGGCCGTTCCGTCGATGCGCAACGCCATGATCTCCCTCTGCGCTCAGTTGGGACGTGGCGAGCAGTTGCGCCTGGCAGAACGCGAGCGAGCCGAACTGTCGAAAAATGCTCTCGCTCTCGAATTGCGTCGCGAATCCATCAGTGCAGCCGACGCGCGAGACAGACAGCGATTTGACGCGGACGAAGCGAAAAAGGCGATCGAGGCCGCGCAAACGCGCAGCGTTGACGTGGCCGAAGTGCTCGATCACCTGGCGAGTCTCGAGAATGTGACCCCCTCAGCGCCCGACTACATGACCGAGTTGTGGCAAGGACTCACTGAGCTCCGCGCGCGTTTCAAACCCAAGCACGCGCAAGCGCTTGCGGAGAAGGAGAAGCAGAAGGCAGCAGCCGCGCAGGCCGCCGCACAGGCCGCGCAAGAGGCTAGCGCCCTGCCGATCCAACTCGTCCCCGCCGCGGACAATTATGACGAGCTGTGACGCGACTCTGAACACGCCTAGCACTATTCCCCATGGAGATGACGTTGGTGACGTGCGTTTGCGTTGTTTGTTCCCCCCGTGCTTCCGATTCACGCTCCGCGCCCACTATGGACGTGTCCAGAGCCCCGTAAGCCAGTGATCCTACCTGGCACGTTGTCGTTCGATTCACTTGCTTTACTGTGTCCCGATACGGGGTATCGTCTTGTGCCGGCGGGACTGTCAGGTCCAGTGCATTTCCGTATCTCGCCCCGCCCCTTGACCTCGGTGCTCTTCCCTGACCAACTGACGATCCGCATAATTCCCCCGTGCTTTACATGCAAATAGCCCTTCCGATCGCTTACGACCTTCCGACGTGCCTATGTCCACTACCATATAGCGCGCGCGGTGATGAAACCGTTCCCCCGACCCGGCCGCGCGCCGCGTGTCTTCACTCTTGCCTCCAGCGCTCTGTACGCTCGTGAGAAGTGAGTCCGTGCGTGTGTGTACCAAGGCGCCTCTGTGTTGTTCTGCCGGATCTGCCGGCGATGCATGTGTGTTCGCCGTTGGTTCGTCGTGGCCCGTGTTGGAGTACCGAAGTATCGCATCGGCGTCACGTTTTGGGTCGAGAAGGACACCGCCAGGCAGCAGCACAGCGAGAATCGGTCTGTGTCCGTGTGTGTGCGTGCCGCGCGTGTCGCCCAGCCAGGACTGGGGAGCGAGGAAGCCAGGCGTCAAGAATCGAGCCCGCTTTCTTTCGCATTGGACGAGTCGGAGGATCCCAAGGCGTCCTTGCCCGGTACGAGCGTGCGTCAGTTGAAGGAGCCTGTGCAGCAATTGCCGCCCTTCCGCCGCCGTAGGTAGAGTAGACGGCCTTTTCCCGGCTCAGGTGTAGGATTGGTGTGAAGCGTGTACGTGAGGCAGCGCCTGGGTGCCTGTCGTCGCGTATCACGGCTGAGTTCTGGGTAGCTCAGCAGCGGGGTAGCCCTCCCAGTGTAGCCCCTTGCAGGTCCCCTGCCCCGACACAACCCTAAACGACATATCGTTTTCATGCAAACGAGACCGCGCAATAGCGTGCACTGCACAACGTTTTTTTCATCTGAAACGGGAGGGGGCATCAAGGATGGGCTCAGGGTGTTGGGATCAACCCCCCCCCCCCCACTGGCCATAACCGTCCCAGGAACGCCCCGCCCTGAGAAAACCCCCTCTCATTATTGAAAAAAATGGATGCGTTTTTCTTTTCAGCGTAGTGTGACCCAAAACTCTTAAAAAGTGCTATTTAGACCTTAGACCTTATTTTGACCAATCTTCGACCCCCACACCCCCCCCTGGCTTTCAGATCTAACCTACACCTAATCTATGGAGTGCATACATGTAACCGGGTGGGAAGAGGATGCCTCCCCAAAAGTCGGCAACTTACCGTTAGTTTTATTTTTACCCATTTCATATTCAAAATCTATATTCAAAATCAAAATATCTTCAAAATATTTAGACCCTACCTTTGTGCAAAGATTGTTTTCAAGGCACCACCCCCCTCCAAAACTTCTTACACGCCATACCAACCCATACCTGTAACTGAGGGTTGGGGGTACCCTCCTCCACTGTTTTTCTCAACACCCACAACCCAACCCCCCAGAATTTTTCCACCGGATTTTTACCATAGGTGCCCACGGAAATTGGGCCAGTGGAGGGGTGAAACGGCAAATTTTTTGAAGCCAGGGGTGCGCAACTCGAGAATTTCAGGATGATTTTATACGTTGGAATTTTATATTTTATACGCAAAATGGTACTCATTCGCCTCAAAATGGACCCCAAAACGTGACGCCATTTCTATGTACCTCTAAGCTGCAAAGTACTAAAAAACAACGCCGCAGACACTTTTTGTCATTTTTACTACACAAATTGGCTTGAAGCTCTAGAAAATGAAAGCCAGGGGAAGGGTCATCCCAAAAGTCTTTCGGGATAGGGTCTTCCAGGCATACCTGTAACCGGGAATTGGACCTGGGGGGAGGGTTCGGGCACTTTCTGGGGGGGTGGTGGGGGGGGGGGGGTGGAAAATCTGGAGGAGGGGGGGGGGGGTCTGGGAAGGAAAAAAATAGGCACTTTTTGTTTGATTTTTAGTCAAAAATACACTGTAAAAACCCTAAAATAGGCACTTTTTAGTCAAAATACACTGTAAATAACCCAATATAGGTACTTTTTGGGCGATTTTTGCTCAAAAGCACCATACAAAACACATTACCATTTTCAGTTTCAAATTTCTGGGGGGGGGGGGGTTGGGGAGGGCGTGGGTAGGGTCAAAACCAGCAAGTGGGGGGAGGGAACCCCCCCCCCCAAACCCCCCCCCCCCAGTTACAGGTATGCTTCCAGGGGAGGGTATACCCCCCCCCCTCCCTATACCCCATGGGCACCCCATTTTCACCCTGTCTAAAAGGATAAAAATGTGTATATGTAAGTAAGTATGTAGGTGGATTTCAGTGCTGTTCAGTGTTATATGACCATAAAACAGCTAAATAACACTTTTTTGACGATATTTTAACCAAAAGTACCAGTACAAGTCAGGACATGGCCACCTACAACCCCCCACTTTGTGCTCCAGCCACCCCCCCCCCCCCCCACGTGCTCTGCCCTGGTTCCAGGGATGTACCCACCACACCACCCCCTCCAGGATGGTCTCCAACCATCAATGCCATGCCCCTTCCCCACGTTCAAGATCTGGACATCCAGCAGCTCAGTAGGGAATTCTTCGACGCGAATGCTCTTTGTTGCTGGGCCCAGAATCCTCCGGCCCACGTCTATCATTGCGAGCCTGTCGCGAAGGCGAACGGTTCTCTTTTCCGACACCCTGCCTTTTGGCCATGGGCGCTCTTCAAAGTGAATCGCCTCAATGCAGCCACTTTCGATGCACACTTGAAAGCGGCGGCTCACACCGCGCAGCCTAAAAACTCTCAACTGTTGCTGCCCCAGAGGGACACTCAAAATGATGGGCTTTGTACTTGCGGGACGGCTATAGCCAGTAGGGGGTAACCCCCCCCCCCCCCTGGCACCACCGGTACCACCCACCACAAAAAAAAACAAAAGTTCAACGAAAAACCGACATTGCTCACTTGCAAAGCGCTTCAAAAGAGCGGAATACATTGAAGATTTTCGCCAACAATTCATGAGGCAAACGGTCGAAGCTGCCGCCCAACTCCGTTGAAGGCGCTGTGGACTGAGCACTGCTCGAACCCACCCGTAGCTTGGCCGCCCTGGGTCGCTGCGCTGCCGACTCACTTGCTGCAGACGCCAGTTTTCGCTTGCGACTTCTCCTTTCGACGCCCGACATCTTGCTCGAGAAGATCAACAGAAGGTTAAACCTTTCAAAACTTCAAGACTGGGACTTACCGTAACGTTAGACACGCGCAAACACGTCAGCGTAACGCAAATTAAAAGGGGTCGGGCCGAAACGCCAAAAATATCGAAAGAATATCGAAAGAATATCGAACAACAATGAACAATATCGGAAACCCGAAGAATATCGAAAAATACTGTAGGCGCGCAATATTGACCAGTTTGTCTTTACGACAGTTTTACCGACCCATGTTTACAATAGAAAGGAATTGCCAACAAGTAGTCACGATTGATTGATGAGGTGCATCACTTTTTGATATAAAATCACATTTTTGGCAATCAACCATATAGCGACTGCGATGGTCATGTGTTTGCGCGCACCTCACCTGACGACTGATGGTGTATTAGATGTGTACACAATTTTGTTTGCAGTGTGGCGCGTGTTCATTCATATCAAATCCTCTGCGACAGCCCGCCCGCACCATGAATTAAATCTGTACCATTGTCCCAGAAATGAAGTGGTACAGTTCAATGCAGCTGATTACAACGCATGCGCGCTCTGGTTTGTGTATACCGTAAATCCTCCAATACAACCCCCTCCAATAGTGCCCCCCTCCAATAGTGCCCCCGGGTATGGCAAGGTTGAAATAATAGAGCCTCCCCCCCTCCTATAGTGCCCCCGGGGGTAAGGGGTATGTTGTGCCATGAGCCTTTTATGGGCAAAAATATAGTGGTGGTAGGTACATTTATATCGTGTATACACACTACTAGTAACCAATAATAGTACGTTTCAGCAACTATTAACAGTAAATCAACCATTAAAAGTGGCAAAAGTGATCAAAATCACTGAAAAATCGGCAATGTTGACAGCGAAACTAGCATTACCATTCAAAATATTTAGGTTGAAATAATAGAAGCCCCCCTCCAATAGTGCCCCCCTCCAATAGTGCCCCCGGTTATGCAGAGGTTGAAAAAATAGTGCCCCGGGGGCACTATTGGAGGATTTAGGGTAATAAACGCTATGGCGAGTGTGTATCGAACGCGTGCCACCGCAAGACATCGCCCCACCAGACAGCGCCATCATTGGCAACGCCGCCCTGTGAGTCGCCGCATGCGTGCGCGCGCGCGCGCGCGCGCGCGTGGGCGCTGCGCCTCTGCGTGGCCACCGTTCAGTAGCTAGCTGGGCGACCGACGCGAGGCGAAGCGTCGCGTCGCGCACCACTTCCCGCCAGCACTACTGGGGACTATCGGCCCTTGAGAGGTCGTCTCTCTGGCGCGTGTGCGCGCATGCGGCGACGCACGCACGCGCGCACGCACGCGCGCGCGCACCGCAGCACGATCGCGCGTGCGAGCACAAAAGGTTCTGCGACCAGCGAGCAGGAAAGCAAAGGAAAATGAATTAATTATTGATCCTTTAGGAAGCCTGCCTGAATTGCCGAAAAGCTCTGCATCTGTGATTAGTATTATTTTATTGAAACAATTCTATTTAAGGCCGGTTTATACTTCGTTAGCAGCGAACAGTGGACAAAAGCCAGCTAGCTTGTTAGAATCTAGCAGTGTTAGTTTGACCGTGCTCTTTACAGTAATCGATCAAACTACTACAGTAACGATCTAATAGCAAAGTGCTCGCCCGATTTTTTTTGCTAGAAATTTCGCGCTGGTGTCGAAGCCTTGTTAAAGTGAGATTTCTCACGAAAAAAGCAAAAATTGAAGTGAGAAATAGTTACATTGGAGCTGCTAAAAAGCGTGGAAAGGTGACAGCGTCGTTGGTACGTTCGTCTTTACGGCAGAACCGCGATATCGACGGCATTTGCTCGAGGCCAACTCCTGTCGATGAAGTATTGGACGCTGAGGTTAATCAAAACTACTATCGGATGAGCCGCGACAAGATTGACGAGCTGCTGGACAAAATCCGCTCTCATATTAAAAGCAAGCCGACACTTGAGTCACCGATCACTTCCGAGGAGCGGCTGTGGAGTCGATTACGCTGCGGGTTTATCTTTATTTATTCTTAAATTAATTTATTATGCTGCGAGTAACTGAACTGACTGTTGTATCCGTTTCAGATTTCTCACTTCTGGCGACATGCAGTCGTCCGTGGCGCACAGTCAAGCGTGTCGAAGCCCAGCATGAGCAACATCGTCAAGGAGACGTGTGCCGTAATTTTTTTCGACAGTGTCGACTTTTGTCGAGCCCACTCGCACGGCCGCCGACTGGACGGCGCTGGCCCAGGACTTTGAAGACAGATGGGGACAGACAGACAGCCCCCCAGATGACCACGGAAAAATTACAGTACAAATTTCTGGGTGGGTGGGGTGTGTGGGTATGGTCAAACCCAGCACCTGGGGGGAGGGAACCCCCCTCCCCAGTTACAGGTATGAGTGGGGGGGAGGTTTGAGGGCCACACAGGTCGTCCAACGAAGTTGTTTGCAGGTCGCAGCCCTACCCGGAAAGGCAATCGGCAACAGTGAGGAGAAGAGAATTTACAACTACAGGCTGTCACGAGCACCGCGCGTCGCCGAGAACGCTTTGGAACCCTCGCCTCCAAGTGGCGGATTTTCCGCAAGCCCATGGAGGCACCCTGACACCATCGACAAGATCTTCAAGACATTCTGTGCGTCGCGTTCGCGTGCATACCTGTAACTGGGGTGGGGTTTGGGTGGTTTTCCTCCCCCCTTTGGTTCTGGGTTTGACCCTACACGTCACACACCCTCCCCCCAGGTTTGTGTCAACCCCCCTACCCCCCCCCCCCCTTCAGAATTTTTTGGGGAACTTTCTACTATAAAATCGACCTAAAAGTGCATATTTTTCCTCCCCAGACCCCCCCTTTTCCCTCCCCCCAGAAAGTGCTCAAACCCTCGCCCAAAATGGTCCAATTCCCGGTTACAGGTTTGTTCACTCGTATATTCTGTGCGAGCAAAATTGCGAAGTATGAATAGAGACGCTCGTTTTATTATACCAACTCTTCAACGTGTGTGGTGTCGAGCATGTAGTTGATGTCGCGTATCACCAATCGCCTGTGCAGCTCACTCTTCAAATCCCGCGTCGGTCGGCCTCAAAACGGAAATGGGCATAACTACAGTGCTGCAGGCTTGAACATTAGGAAATCATTGCCTTCAAGGGGGGGCTTCCCGAAAGTCTCAGGATGGCGTCTGACAGGGGGTGGGGTGGGGTGTATGCTGCTGCTTCTGACCGCTACTTGGGGGGGGGTCGCTACTCCACCCGAAATCGCATTTTACCCATTTTCATGCGTTATATTTCCCCCTGAGGATTGTGTCCGCCATGAGGGGGTCCACCATTGTGCAAAAATGGGTTAGATTTTGAAAGAATTTGAATTACAGTGCAGACACACACACCCAAAAATAATTTCAAAAAAAACGCACTTTGAGCGGCGGAGTTTCCCTCGAGGGACTTCATCATCTCGAAATGCTTCCAAACTAGCTGCTTAGAGGCAGTGGATCCATTCCGCTTCTTTTGTCGATTTTGCCAATCAGGAACGCGTCGCTCAGCGACTTCCAGTCTCTGCAGTAGTTGGCTGAAATGCGGTCGCCACAGGAAAAAAAGCGGAGAAAAGCAGAAAAGTTTTGAGCTGTACCGGCTCTGGTGCCAAATATCTCCATTTCGGCAAAAAGAACTTCCGATTTCGGCTTCGCGAACTTTGTAGAGAGTGTGGCCCTTGTCCCACAGCGTCGGGTTCAGCTGCACTGCTTCGATAAGCTCATCTTTCCATTCGTCCATCTGCTTTTGATCCGATATTATAGCTCCTATGAAAAAATAGGGAAAAAATGCGCGTGCGAACAAACTGCTAGTTCAACTTTTTGAACTTACAAATTACATGCTCCGCAAACACTTTTTTGTTCGCTCGGATTTGTTATCTTGGTGTTCTCTAAAAATAAGTATAAATTGCAATCCGCGAACATGTCCGCAGAGCATGTAATTTTCTAACAAATAACATGAAATAACAGAAGTATAAACCGGCCTTAAAGCACTCGAGGCGTAGGTACAGACAGTTCTTGTGTTCCTACCGTCTTACGTACAGCCGGACAGTTGGCAAAAATACAGGGTGGCCCATTTATCTATCCGGAGCTTTGATCGCTTGTAACTCTGTGTTTGCTGAGCAAAACGAAACAAAATTTGAACACAATACAGGTACAGGTTCAAAGTTTTTGTGCGCCGAATTTCAAAAAGATCTAATAATGGTATCGCTGGTTATGCACTTTAACGTGACCTCCATTTTCGATGACGTGACATTCACGTTGGTCAGGTGTGACTGGCATTCGTGCAGCGTCTTGTGGCGTATTTTGGCAATGATCCTGTCAAATACGTCTACAGGGCGCTGCTTTGACTCGGCAATGTTTACGAACGTTTCTTTAACGCGCCAACGCCAACGAGCCAGATGCAATGTCACTTTCTGGACTGTGCAGTAAATCTTAACTGAAAGCGCGCACATTCGATAAAATCGCGCCATTCTAGCAGATCGCGTCAGATTTTCTTGAAAATCGGCGCACAAAAACTTTGAACCTGTACCTGTATCTGGTACAAATTTTGTTTCGTTTTGTTCAGTAAACGCAAAGTTATCAGCGATTAAAACCCCGGATAGATAGATGGGCCACTGATCATGGTGGTGAGTGATCAAGCCGGTTCGTCAGGTAGTCGTCGTCTGACGAGAAGCGGCCGGCGAAGAGGGTCGGCGCGAGCCGGCCCGAGACGACTTAGCCCAGGGAGCGGCCCAGCCGAGCCCAAAAGAAGCAGTCGCCGCTGCCACCGTCGTCTGTCGTCTTCTGGGCAGGATCAGTTGCTGGAGACCGCTGAGTCGCGAGAGTGCGGGAGCGATCTGGCGGCGCTACTCGGCTGCTGGTAGGCTTGTGTCCGACCGACTGGCACAACGGGGCGGCCGACCGGCGCAACCAAGGCCTGCAGACCGTGCCTTTCAGTTGCGGTTGTGTTGCGGTTGGCGGTTGCGGTCATCGGTTGCTGACGTTGCGTGTGGCGGTGGCGTCGACATGCTGCGCGTTGATGAGTGACGACACCCGCCAGCGCGTGTTACTCGGCCGGTTGGCGTGTCGGCGGTTCTTGCCTTGTCGACGCTGCCATGCCGACGGAGTCGTCCGGTCCGGAAGACGGTCGGTGCGGTCTGCTGGCCAGAAGCGCGCCCAGATTGAATTGACGACGACGGGACGACGGTTGACGATCGTCAGTGTTGCACGCGCGTGCCGACGCGTTGCTCGGCTGTCGTCGGCTCTCGTCGTAGGGTTTCACCCACTTGTTGGCGACGACTTACGCTGCAGACAAAGGCGCTCACGCTGTCGACGCGTCTCGCCCTGTCGACACGTCTGGCTGTTGACGGCGAGTCGAAAGCGATGCACGCGCGAGCCGCCGCGTTGCTAGTGGTCGGCTGCTGGTCGGCTTTCTTTCTCGATGCTGCCGATGGTGTCGGCAGAGTAGAGCAGAGCACGACAGGAGACAGACGGCAGCGACGAAGCTCGCTGCCGACCGAGGGCGGAATGCTGTTGACGAGCCAGACGAGCCGCTATCGATGCACGGCCGCACCGTCGGCGGCCGGCCTTACGCGGCCGGCCTTACGCCGCCGGCCGGCGCGTCGGTGGTCCTTGCCGACATTGCCGACGGAGTCGTTCGGCAAAGGCTGACCGGAAAACGGACAGCTCGCAGCAGGCGTACACAGACGACACTGTCGACGTCGGTCGCGCAAACTGACTGTTGACGACGAGTCGCGAGTCGCTGGCGCTGCATCCATGCACTGGCGCGTTGCTAAACTGACTGGTACGTCAACGGCCAACCATGGGATCGCTTTGTCTTTCCCGTTCGCCGACGCTTTTGCTTTTCACACATGGTTTCCATTGCATTTTTAGACAAAGGAAACGCGAAAATAAAAAAAAAGAATTAAACTGCGACGTTTTTCTCATTTTTGCTACCGTAATTCTTATTTTTGTTACCGTATTTTTCATGTTAGATATTTGCATATCAGGACAACTTTCCGACACGTTTCGTTTGGCTTACAAGAATCTATGCAGGCATGCAGGCATGTAAAGGATGCGGGCAAAATACAGTAAGAACCGTATAACTTCTCCAAAGATGTGAACATGGGCGCGTTCGTTTAATTTAACCTGAACGCGAGGTCAAATGCCGTCCACTGCAGCAGCGGAAACACGGAAGTGTCGAGGTCGGAGGCAGAGTTCGGTCGACGACGAATGCGCCCATGCGCACGTCTTCGCCGGCGACGCGGGTGCCGTCAATAGTGGCGCACAGAAAGAAGTCAAACTTGATGGGGACAGTCCAAAAGTTGCCGGAGGGGAGGCATGTATGTGTGACGTTGCAGAAATGGTATAAAGACACGTTACAAAATTTTTTCCCAACTTTCATCGGAGCATTTCGCTGAGCGCAGTATTAGCTCTGTCTTCCCAGAATAACGCTGTCCACGTTGAATGGGCTGTCGACTTCGGTGGCGTCGCTGGGAGCGCAGTAGCAGCGACTCCACCAGATGCGTCTCGCTATGGACCACGCCATCAGCTCCGCCTTCGTCCTCTGGCTGAGCTTCTCGCGCTGGGCGAGCTGGACTCGGTCAGGAGATGGACGACTACACGCGCAAGCACGAGGCGCTCGTGGCCTACCACTACTAACTCCGCGATGAGAAGAAGCAGATCAGCAGAGCGCCGTCGACGCCATGAGCCCAGTTGCTTCACTTGCTTGGTTATTGCCTCAGTCCCAATTCTGACGGGCAGCGGATGGCGTAGCGGTAGAGAATCGGCCTCTTGCGCGCACGGTCCTGGGTCCGATTCTTGATGGATCCACTAAAAACGAGTCTTCCGCCATACCATGGAATTTCTCGAGTTGTCGCTGCCCTAGATTACAGATGGCGCTCATTCCGACTGTCTTTGGTTAATTACGCGGCTCTAGACAGAAAAGCGTCATGGAGAAGGTTATGCTGTATGCCTTCTAGCGTTGCCCCTAATCCAACACCAAACCCAATTCTGACGTGCCTTGCCCTGCGCGCTTTCCTTTGAAATACGAACTAACACTACACAATTGGGACGTCAATGTTCGTTTTTGTAATTATCGACGTTGCGTTTGTCTGAATTTGCCAGCAGCAGACAAGAAAAGAGACAGACAGACAACAGCAGTTCAAAACAATTTGCACTTCCGTCCTTCACGTAATTCCATCTCAGTATTATGAATTCAGTTTTAATTTTTAGTAATGCAGTTATTAGACCTATACATTGGTTTACCTCTTTTCTAAGTGGCAAGTTATATGGTTTTTACTGTATCTTGCCTGCATCCTTTACCTGCCTGCATGCCTGCATAGATTCTTGTAGGCCTTTCGTTTGTAAAATACGCATGATTGCGATGCTCAACTCTTAGTGGGACACCGTGGGACACAGCGGGATCACCGTATCCTTCGTCGAATAGCGTGTTTTTCTGTATTCAAGTTCAACTGCATCGCATCACAGTCGCGGAAACAAGCAAAGTATGAAGCACAAGATCGAGATCGAAGTTTGGGGCAGGGACGATGTGCGCGAGATCCTACAAGAAATGCGGAGCGGCACATCAGCGCGAACGGCTCGCTCAGCCGCTGATGAAATTAGCGTGCGGAAGTCGCAGTCACCAATAATTTTTGTAAATGTTTGCCAAAACTTGTTGTCTAGGAGCTGACTGGACACACTGTCAGCAAAAGCGCAGTGATTATGCGCGTGCGAGATGCCGAGGTTGGCAAGAGGCAGGCGTTCGGAAAGCGCTCCACCACAGACCCGCGACCGCAGTCGACCCCGTCGGCACTCGCGCTCGGCAGCGGCGTCGACCGCTGTCGGCACGCGACCGCAGTCGACCCCGTCGGCGCTCGCGCTCGGCAGCGGCAGCGGCTTGCCATAGGGCGTCCTGTGCACGTGCGTTCCTTATGAGGCGTGCGGCGTCGAGGTCTTCAACATGGATGCCATTGCAGACCTCTCCTTGGAGCTGGCATCCGAGCCGTCGTCACTTTAGGTATCCCAAACGAGAATGCGTGTTCAGGTGTGCAGATCTTCCGTTCTCAGGACCGCTTGAACGCCTACTTCGACCCTGAACCGCTGAACAGTGACACCTGCACCACTTGCAGTGTCAGCGACCGGCGGACCAGCCAGCTGATCCTGGGAGTGCCGCCGCCGTGCCTGACCGTCTACCACAAACGGTGTCATAGAACGATTTCTTGTATGCCAATCAGACGCGTTGCTTTGTCACTGAATTGTAGTTTCGACGCGAACTTGAACAAGGTGGGCGTTGCGGTGGATGTGCCCAAGCAGTTGGACGTCGCGCTCTTCGTCAACGCCGTTGTCTGTCGCGCAGCAAGCCGCTGCCCACCAAATACCGACTGCGAAGCGTCGTCGTGAGTGCGCGCTCATTTCGCGTTGAGTGACATTCGCCACAGCTGCTGGTTTGTCGTGTAGTACCACTGGGTTGCCAGCGTCGACAGCGGCCACTACACGGCGGACTGCTTGGTCGACGAGCTGGGCTCGGGGTGCCAAGTGGGAGGGGCCCTCCGACAAGGACCGTGGCCAGGCCCAGTGCCTGCCTTCGTCGGTTCCCGCACCCTGGACCTGGGATCACGCTGGGCCACACCAGCCCCAGTGACCAACGTCCCACTCGCGGGCAGTCCCTGTGGACACGCCCAGAGGAGCCTGCTCTTCTGGGACGAAGACGCCACAGGGAAGAAGATCTGACACTGCCTGTTCCCTTCGGGGCAATTAACAACAACAACAACAACAACAACAACAACAACGAGCTGGGCTCCTGGTGGCGGTTCTACGACAGCAGCGCCGTGCAGCTTGAGCCGACGCCGACTGGGCCGCCTTCGACAGCCAGGACGCCTACCTGGTGTTGTACGACCGGCAGACGTGGTGACACTTGACCCCATGCGCCTCGTTCGCATTACACATCTTTTTATGCGAATCTCATGAGTAGTTATTCACGTAAGGTGCATTTGCGTGTCATCGTCGCCGCCGCCGCAAGGTGCGCCGCATACCAACGCCATTGCCCGAGGAATTTTGTATATATTCCGTATATTTTATACGTATTTATCTATACCGACTTCTACGATTAGCACGTTGCACGTACTCGTATTTGAATTGGGCGGTACTGTACTTGCAGTTGAGCATCGTTTATTTCCAGTTGAGCACCGTAAAATCTCCATAAAGAACATTTGATTTGGAGTGCCATAACTCGGCTATTTCCAAAATATGCAACCGATACAAGCACAACCGATACAACCGATCACTGTAGCTTAGGCTTTAGCTTAGGCTTAGGCTTAGGCTTAGGCTTTTGCTTAGGCTTAGGCTTAGGCTTAGGAGGCGGGAACAGTAATCGGTTGTATCGGTTGTGCTTGTATCGGTTGCATATTTTGGGAATTGCCCATAACTCCCGAATTCCTCAACCGAATTCGACGATTCTTTTTTCAGACAAAATCCAAGTCTTTGGTATTCCAAATTTTATCATAATCCGACAGAGGAAACAGAAGGTATTCAAAAAAGAAGTGTAATTATAGAAAAACACCCTTTAGAAACGCTAGTTACAACCATACATGTAACCGGGGCCCGTATGCTGACAACAATTGGTACTCGAATTAAATTAGAGCGCTCTAATTCAATCGGGGTTGGCAAACGATACGCCACTTGTATCCTTCAGCACGTAAGAATTAGAGTGGTATACGGTACTTGAATTAAAATTAGACTGAGCCACTCGAATTAGAGTAGAGCGACGCACTTGAATTAGAGTGGCACACACGCATAAAATTAGAGTGCTCCTACCCACTCAAATTTGCCGATTGCGCTAGAATTGTTTGCACACTTGAAACACATCTTTGAAATTTGTTGTTTGTCATCATTCTATGGATGCAAAGCGAAAGAATTTAGAGAATTAAACAAAAACTGACTGATGAGGAACTGTGCCAGCGGTTCTTTTTGACCACGATACAATCTACCTATCTCATGGGTCACGGATGTAGAGTAATTGTTGAGCATTTTTGAGTGACATGTTGAAGAAACATGTGCGTATGGGACAGTGGACTTCCCCTCCCCTTGGTCGAATGTAAGTGCATGTTTAGACGCATGAGCATGGTAGTTGTGGTGAGGTGTCATTTCACAAACATCTCGACAAGCCTTCACAACCACAAACAGTAGCAAGCCAAATCACGTTCGAAAGGTGATCGATAGTCGCACATAGAAACTCGTCTCTTGCAGTCATTCAAAGGCGAAAATTGGAACAGTGGAAACGCGTTCTCGTTGCCGTCACTCCAAAGCGGTAGACGTAGACGTAGAACGCAGGCCTTGGGCTGCGGAACGGCTGACACCGTAGCGCATGTCGCGTCGCCCGCCCCCAGCTGCGTCCCACACCACAACGACTCGCGTCGCTCTACAACAAAGAGTATTGATACACTCGATCAGGGAGGGGTTCAGTGGTTTAAATGTTGCTGGATTAGCGGTCACCGCCGAAAGGCTTCACAACCCCCCCCCCCCCCCGCCCAGATTCCGGACAAACACAACCGGATCCCGGGGGCCCCCCCCCCCCCCGTGGCCAACGAGGAAGGGGGGGGGGGCAGATATACATGGTGGAAGGCAGGCCATGGTGGAAGAGGGGGGGGGGGCAGTAGTAGAAGCCCTGGAAGAGGGTTCGCAGCGGGTGGATTTTTACCCGCTGATTAACGCACCATGTAGGGAGGGGGGAGCAAGAGCTAGTTTCGCCTAATTTTGGACAACAAACGCATAGACAAAAGAAGAGAAGAGAACGAAACATTCTCGTCTGCGGCGTGTTATTGTGAGCCAAAACACGGCCAAAACGTGAAAAACGACTGCTTCCTATCTATTAAAATTCATGCGGTCTATTCTATTAAAATTCACCCCCCCCCCCCGCCACCCCGTCATAAAATGTTGGATCTGTCAGTGAAGAATTCCAAAATGCGCCGCTGGTTTGGGGGGGGTGAATACCCCTCACCTGGCAGACCCTGCCTATCCCAAAATAATTTCGCACCTAACCCCCCCCCTATTTCCCATAGCTAAATTTTTTAGCGTAAAAGCGACACAAGTTTTGCTTGTGGCGCTGCACCAAATATGTTACGAACAAAAATCCATCCCAAAACTCGCGATTTGTACGTCAATCCACTGGGCCACACCCCTCTTCGAAAAATGGTCGATTTTACCCTCCCTCTGGCCCAATTTTTGTGGGCCCTCACTTCAACCCCCCCCCCAACCTTTTCACAAACAAATCAAACAGGACAGCTAGCAGTACCGAGTCGTCGATGAAGTGGTCGGTGCGGCGGCCGACGCAGTAGAGAGAGCGGCCTGTGCGTCGCTGTCGACGCGCCGACTGCCGGCGGTGACGATGCCGACGCAGCCGTCGAGGCCGCCGAAGTTGACGGAGTTTCCGAGTTTCTCGGCTATACGCAACTCGGCGCCGTCCATGCGGGTCGGCGGCGCGCCACCAGCTGTCTTCTCGCTTTCCCAACGTCGCAATAGCTTACAAAACGTCCAAAGTTCGGCAATAAAACGAGACGCTTAAGCTCAAAATTGATGACACACCTCCCACTCAACAGCATTCTTCTGGCTCGGTGCTGCCTTTACCTCCAGTTCCGCTTGCACTCGTCCAAAGAATAGCGCCGATCAGACGCGACGCGATGTCGACGTTGAACCGACTGACGACAGCTTCCCATGCGGGACCCAAAGAGGAACAGCTCTTGATCGCCAGTACGCTGTCGAGGATAACCCCGCTGAGGCCTTCTGCTGCTGCACCTGCCGCTCCCGCCATTGCTGCTCCTGTCTTTCGACGACGATTTCTCCATTTTTCAGCGCTTTCCTCGAGTCGACGACAAAAAGTGAGCATGCAGAAAATTGAAATTTTCGGGCGAGTGGCGTATCGTCCTAACCCACTATAATTAGATTTAGAGCGCTCTAATTTTTTTGTCAGCATGCGGGCCCGGGTTTTTGAAGTGGGGGGGGGGTCTGAGACCGTTCTGGGGGAGGGTAAGCAGATTTGAAGAGGGAGGGGGTGTTAGAGGGTAAAAAAGTGACCTAAATATTGTCTAAATAGGCGCTTTTTGAAGAAGGTCGTTGCGTTGTAGTTAATCGTGTTTAAGCAAGAAGAACACGTGAGGTTTGATTAAGGAAAGTAAAAGGTTTTTTTAAGGCGCACCACCATGGACCACCACCATGCCAACCTTTTCCGTATGGCCGTGCAGAGGGTGGCGAACCAGCTCAACGTGAGTCCCGACAGCGTGGTGGGCGCGCGCCTGCAGCAGCGCGGATCGTTCAGAACGACGGACTGCTGCTGCCCGACGAGGGCATCTTCGGCGTCGGCCTTGTGCAGCTGTTTGCCGTCCCCCACGAGCTGTTCGACGTCCTCCCGGAAAGGATCCAGGACCAGCTCTTCGCCGCCGCCGAGGCCGCCGACGCCGCGCCCGGTCAGCCCAATGAAGCGGTGCCGGCCCTGCCCAATCCGCTGCCGGCGATCGAAGTGCTCTTCGCGGCACTGCCCGCCGCCGAGGAGGACGACGGCGACCACCACGACCACCACGAGCCGCCGGAGCGCCATTTCGACGCTCGTTTTTGAATTTAGTTTGAATTAAGAATTTTGATTTGAAAAAAAATTGATTGATTTTTGTTGTATGTGAGACGAGTCGTGAAATTGATGGACGGTGGACTGAGTCAAAACAGGCTCTACATCGTGTTATTTAGCTGTTTTATTGTCATATCACTGAAAAGCACTAGACAAAAACAACATTTACCCACTTATCGTTTTAGTCAAGGTAAAAATCCCTTAGGTACATACCTGTAACCGGGTCTGGAAGAGTGGGGGGGGGAGTAAATGGCCAAATTCTGGGGGGGGGGGGTGTTTGGAGCAAAGAGTGGGTGGTGGGGTAGCCGGCCATTTTTTTTGAGTTTTTGGTACTTTTGGTACTTTGGTACTTTTTGTACTTTGGTACTTTACTACTGGTACTTTTGGTCAAAAATGGGTGTAAATAGGGTCTAAACCAGTGGCGGCGCCAGGATTCAAAGTTAGGGGGGTCAGTCCAAGAGTTACAGGGGGCAGTTTGAGAAGTTACATCTGTACGGCATACCAGGGTGAGTCCAGGAACACTTTTGGGGAGGGCAAGATACTGGTGATTATTATTTGCAACTGTCCAGCAGTGTCTGCTGTCAGCTTAAAAAAGTGTGATACACGGAGTAGGCGCAAAGATGGCGCAGCAGCCACTTTTTTGAAAAGAGGAGGTAATAAACGGTCTATACATGAAGACACAAAATACAGGTACCTATGTACATCGTCTTCTCAAAAACCTAGCGCCGCAGGCAAATTTTTTACTCTGCCAAAGAAAAAGACGAGGAGGAGACTTTGAAAAACTTTTAGGGAAATTGTAGGGTGGGGTTGGAACTTCGGCTGGCTGTTGAACGTCGTTTTCTTTATTTTTTGGCGTCGAAATTGAGTAGATTGTATACGCCCCTTCACCCCTCATCTACGCCCTTTGAGGCCGAATTTCAACAGGGGGTAGGTACCCTGCTGCAAAAATCTCAGTAAATTCCCAACACCCACCCATCAAGCCTTGCTTGTCTGCGCTTTTGGAAGGAGGGCGGCAGCGCGTGCGATGTGGGCGAACGCCAATCTACGCGCCGCCCGAATGGGTGAGTGGGGTAAGATGCCATAACGGCCAAAGCGACAAAACGGCCAAATGCAAAAACGGCCAAAGTGTCATAACGGCCAAAACTGCGTTTTGCAAAATTTCAAAGCAAATTGTTCGTCCATTTTTGTTCGTTCGTGTCTGTCGCATTCACGCATTGCTATGCGCTTCTCAGTAACGCCAGTTTACGAGAAGATTAGCAGCCTAGTGGCTAGGGCTAGCGCAGTGCAGAAGGAAGTTCTGATTATGGAGCACAGGGTCCACATTGCAGCGGTGCAGCGGTAGTACATAGATGCTGCCGCTCCACAGAGACTTCTAGTAAACTCCAGCACAACACCCGGCCAGCGAACACTGCTGTAAACACGCACTAGGCGCTTCTTCGTGTGCGTGAGCACTACCACCTTGTTCAAATTCAGCCATGTTTTTGATTCGATTTGAATCATAGCATCCATCAGTCGGCCGCCGCGTCTCCTCAGTCAGCCGTCACTTCGCTCCAGCAGAGGCGGCCACAGCGGGGCATGATTTACAGTCCGATTGATCTAAGTATTCAAGTGTTTGGCCGTTCTGACGCCGACTTTGGCCGTTCTGTCGCTTTGACCGTTTTGTCGCCCATTCGTGAGCGGGTTGCGCTCTCCATCAGCCATGTTTTTACGACTCTGCCCCAATATCTCGATTGGCAGTGAAGGACTCGCCTGTCCTTCCACCAAAGGTTCTCATTTGAAATGTTATGCACATTCACACACAACACCAGCTCTCGTACTGTCGTACACGTACAGTACGGAGAGCGAGAGGGAAAAGTTGCAGGGGGCAGTCCAGAAGTTAGGGGGGGCAGTCCCTGTCCCTTAGTAGCGCCGCCACTGGTCTAAACAGTGTTATTTAGATGTTTTATGGTCATATAACACTGAAAAGCACTGAAATACACCAACATTTACTCACTTTAGTCGTTTTCGACCGAGTGAAAATCCCTTTGGGAAAATTCTGTGGGGGAGGGTTGGGGGGGGGGGGGGTTGGAAAAATTATGCGGGGCCGCCAACCCCCCCCCCCAGTTACAGGTATGTTTAGGTAAATTCTGGGGGTGTGTCTGGGTGGATGTTGAAAAAAATAGTGGTGCTGTGCTCTCAGTGTGTGTGTGTGAGAGTGCACTAGCGGATTCAGGATTTTCTGACAAAAAGGTTGGAGAAGGTCAAACCTTTTTATCGCAGTTTATCCGAAAAAGTCAAGTTTTGGCCCTGACACGGGCATTTGCTTTGTTTGCACTATTCTAACACGCAATAGTGAGTTGCAATACAACCACAGCGCCGCAGGCGAAAATTTTACGTTTTTGAGTGCCTTAATCCAAGGAAAACGTAAAAATCTGCCCACTTTGCGTGTGTGTGTGTGTTTGTGTGTGTCGTGTCGTGTCGTGGTGTGTCCGTTGCGACAAAGACGCTTCTCTCTCTCTCTCGAAACCACACGTCTCTTCTTGGATTCCAACCGTCGGACACAAGCGAGACAGAGAGACGGGGATCACTGGCAGTCGTACTGCGAGGAGGAGAGAGAGAGAGAGAGGGGAGAAGAGAGGGGGAAATTCCCAAAGGCCAAAAACACAAAACTACAAGAAAACACAAACCAGCGTAAATCGGTGCTTTTTAGTCCAAAATGTTCGAAAACAACGCCTAAATAGCACGCCTCATCTCAAACAACATCAATTCCTCCTCTCAACACCACACAAAAAACAACAACAAACGTCTCACTCCTCAAAAACAGAATCGCCTAGTTGTCGGCCCAGGGCGAGCGGACGAACCGCGGGACGGGTACGGCGGGCGGAGGCGGCTCGTCGTCGGGCTCGTCGCCGTCGTCCTCCTCCTCCTCGGCGTGGTTCTGGAGCTGCTGCTGGAGCTGCTCTCCCAGTTGTTGCTGCTGCTGCTGCAGCTGCAGGAGCTGCTCTGCGGGTGGCGCGGCCTCCTCAAGCAGGTCGACGGGCGGCAGGGGCTAAGGCAGCGCGCGGACCAACTCGTTAGGCTGGCCCGGAGCCGCGCCCGCCGCCTCCGCCGCCTCCAGCAGCTGCTGCTGAATCGGCCCCGGAAGCAGGCCGGAGGTCCTCGGGGACGGCGAAGAGGCGGTCCAGCGCCACTCCGAACACGCCCTCGGCGGGCAGCAGCAATCCCGCTTCCTGAACGATCTGCGCTCCTGCGCGCGCGCGCGCGCGCACCATGCTGCTGCAACTCACGTGTCGCTCGTCGGCGACCAGTCGGAGAGCGAGCCGGAACAGCTCGTGATGCTCGAGGTGCTCACCCATTTTTACCTAAACAAACCTAAACAAACCTTCCACTTCGACAACCCCTCCTCCAAAATTTCCGATCCCGGACATTTTACCCGGGATGGCACGAGACCCCCCCCCCACGAAACCCCCAGCCACCTCCACCTGGCTTTTGGACCAATCTACACACGTATGTACATAGGTGCTCTTGCCTGTTGGCAAGTTGTCCCTTCCCTCCCGTTCATCCCAGCAGTGGTATAATAGTTCAATATTCCAAAATTTAAACTCAAGATTGCAAAATTCCGCTCGCACTATCCGGATCATAGTGTCGGACCATAGTGCCTCTGCACGATCCGCTGCTGAGCTACCTAGAAACTGAGCCATGAACGCAGCGCCAGACCTCAGTCGTCTGACCCACGCGCACGCTTCTTCAATACTACCAATCAGGGTTGCACAATTTAAAAAAAAAAAGTTTTTGTTTAAAAAAAAAAAAATATTTTTTTTTTTTAAAAAAAGTTGGATTATTTTTTTAAATTAAAAAAAAATAAATTTCTCTGTTTTTGGGTAAAATGCCTTTGAGCTGGCTTTTGAGTGGCAAAAAGGCGTTTAAATGGTGTTTAGATTACAATTAGTAGTTATTCATGCATAAACTTGCTTATTAGCACCAAAACCAAGCTCTTTTTGGGGTTCCCAACTGGTTCCCAACATAGTGCGATACCGTACACGACCATTTAGAGGCAGCGGCTTTGTCACCATTTGACTAAAACGATGCTAAATACGCTTCTAAAGGCTTTAGGGAAGCACTAGTACTTGTGTTTGACACTCGAATAGGCTAAAAGTATCTTATAGTACAGGTATTTGGCGCCAATGATGGCTCCTAAGTCAATTTAAAAAAAAAATTTTTTTTTAAAAAAAAAAATTTTTTTTTTTTTAAAAAAAAACTTGAAATTTTTTTTTTATGCAACCCTGCTACCAATTCTACCTCCTAGTCCTAGAGCCGAGCTCTAGGCCGTCTACCTATGGCGGAGGAAGGGGGGCAGCTGTGGCACAGGAGGTGCGCTCAGGGGGGGGGGGGGGGTCCCGGTCACCCCCCCCCAATGGGTATAGTGGTCCCGCTTTTTTGTGGGAGCGACCACTACCAGGGGCGGATCTAGAAATTTTCGGCTAGGGGGGCGAACGAGCCTACCCCGTGGAACCGGCCACAATTAGACCTATATGTAGGTAGCAGCCAGGGTTGCACAATTTAAAAAAAAGTTTTTTTTTTTTTTTAAAAAAAATTTTTTTTTAAAAAAAGTTGGATTTTTTTTAAATTAAAAAAAAAATTTCTCTGTTTTTGGGTAAAATTTTGCTTTTGAGTGGCAAAACGGCGTTTAAATGGCGTTTAGATGGTACAATTAGTAGTTATTAATGCATAAACTTGCTTATTAGCACCAAAACCAAGCTCTTTTTGGGGTTCCCAACTGGTTCCCAACATAGTGCGATACCGTACACGACCATTTAGAGGCAGCGGCTTTGTCACCATTTGACTAAAACGATGCTAAATACGCTTCTAAAGGCTTTAGGGAAGCACTAGTACTTGTGTTTGACACTCTAATAGGCTAAAAGTATCTTATAGTACAGGTATTTGGCGCCAATGATGGCTCCTAAGTCAATTTAAAAAAAAAATTTTTTTTTCAAAAAAAAAAATATTTTTTTTTAATTAAAAAAAAAACTTGAAATTTTTTTTTTATGCAACCCTGGTAGCAGCACCTGCGTACATTTCGGGAACCAGGAATTTGTTTTGCAAAGAGGGTGAAAAAACTAGCCACAATTTGACTATTAGTTTATTCGTATTTTTTGCGTTGCATGCACACAAATGGCGCGGCAGGCAAAATTTTTAACTTTTTGGCATCACGTACGCTCTGAAAGTCATGCAAATTTTGTAACGCTTTGTGCAAAATTAACTGCGCCTCAGGCGAAAATTTTGCTAATTCTACATCTCTCAATGCCTTCCTTCTTTAAAAAATTAACTGTGGAGCGATTTTAATTGGCCTGTTGGCCAGCAGTGGCGGATCCAGAAATTTTTGGGGAGGGGGAACCCTGTTGATATTTAGAGATGCTGGGTCCTTTCGTCGATGTTTTGGGCACACAATCGGTCATTATTGACAAGTAATAGATAAAATCGGCGCCGCAGACGAAAATTTTTGCGCTTTTCGACCACCTACACGCATTTTTATGCGGAAAAGTAGTTTCGCTAGGCACGGTTCTTCTTCTACGGCCCAGCCCTCCCCCCTTCGCCCTGGATTCTCGATTTTGGGAGGGAGAATTCCCCACCCCCGCCCTCCCTGGATTCGCCACAGTTGGCCAGGTTCGCCAAGAACTGAGGGTTGACTTCCCCCAAGGGCGTGCTCACCTCAGCGCCGCAGGCAAAATTTTTTTGGTTAGGGAATCCTATATCCTGCCCCCAAAAGGAGTCCCAAGTCCAAGAGTGACCTGTACGCTCACTACAGGACAGGGCCGCAGGAAAAATTTGCATGTATGGGTAGCGCGTTAATCTAAAGGAAACAAAGACATCTGCTAAACCTCCCTGGCCTGCCGGCTCGCGCTTGACCTTCGCCCATCACCTACTGCCCACCCTTCGCCCCTCGCCTACCCACTTGCCCTTCGCCCTCGCCTGCCACCCACCTTTCGCCCCTCGCCTACCCGCCCGCCCCACACGCAATCCGCCCAGCTATGGGGGCTATCGCCCCTTCCGCCCCCCCCCCCCTAGATCCGCCCTTGGGAGCGACCCCCCCCCCACGGGCCATCGCCATCCTGGATAAGATGTGGGAAACCCACTCTCATTATTGAAATAAATTGGGCAAATATGCGTTTTTTTGTCCTTCAGTGTAGTGTGACCCAAAAACGCTTAAAAAGTGCTTTTTAGGCGTTGTTTTGACACATTTTGGACCAAAAAGCACCGATTTATGCGCAATTTTGGTGCGAAACCTTCCACTTCGACCACCCCCCTCCAAAATTTCCGACACCCGGACATTTTATCCGGGATGGCTCTAGCTAGACCCCCCCCCCCTCGATACCTTCAGGCTTTTGACCCAATCTACACCTGTCAATCACCTCTTTGTCGCAGCAGTAGAAGCAGACGGAGAACGAGGGGCGCTTCGCCGACTTCTGCAGAACTGCAAACAGAGGTGAGGTGGTCCTACTTTTCGTGCGGGATTGACCGAAGCTGGGGGGGGGGGGGTAAACCCTACCTACCCAGTTACACCTATGCGCGGCAGTAGGCGCGGTCTCACGCGCACGAGTCACAAGACTCGGGTCACACAAGCGCGCGCCTTGCAGGTATGAGAGGAAGGAAGGAGGGAGGCCGTTCAAATCCGGGCGCGCGTGTACTGTAGCGGAAATTGCATAATACAACGCGACGGAAGATCGTAAGGCTATTATACGCGATTTGCATATAAAGCACGTGGGGTATGCGCATCTCAGATGGTCTGGGAAAAGGCAGCGAGGAGTCTTAAAGCGTCGCGACAACACGAAAACACATGGACATGACACCTGCGAGCCCACGCCCAGCCCCCAGACAGCACTGGAGCACTCTACGGCAGGTGCAGTGTGTGATTTCGCAGTGACTACGGACACTGTACCAGTATTTGCATACATTCGTTATTTGCGCACCGTACCGCGCGCTATTTACATCTTCGTGTGTAACGCAAAATCACAAGATACGACACATAAATATGCTAATTGCGAACGGTTTTTGTTGCAAGTTGAGGGTGTAAATAACACGAACATATGTGAGCAACCATGCAGATCACGAAAATAACCTGCCATGGGTCCTTGGTTACCTCTGCCTTCTACAAGACCGATGCGAACAGCGATCAGGGGGCGCAGTTCTGGCGTGAGCCCCTTGCCCAAGGGGGTTACTGTTTTTTGGCAGTCTTGCCACACTGACACTGGCGGATCCAGGATTTTCTGACAGAGGGGGGAGAACGTCAATTTTTTTCACCGCACCATCTACTTTGTAGCTCCCTTACGAATCAAACTTGGGTTGGAAGGGAACCACAGCGCCGCAGGCGAAAATTTTGCGCTTTTGAGTGCCTTGATCCAAAGAAAACGTAAAAAATCTGCCTATTTCCCCTTGTGCTCGCCCTTTTTTCCTGCTTCTCCCCCTGATCTCTCCCCCTCCTTCCCCCCCAAATCTGAACTGACAGGAGGGGGAGACACCCTGTCCCCCCCGTCTGGATCCGCTAGTGCACACTGAGGATTGAACTCCGCACCTTGCGGTTTGGAAGCAACGCCTTAGCCTAACTGCGCAAACAGCCGCCAAGATTAATAAACCTTTTCAAAGCAAATGATTGAGTTAGGCCTGAGTCTGTGCAGTTCGCCCTGCTGCCCCCGCCTTTGCTGACCACCGCTTGCAAGGGGGAGGTGGAGGGGGCGCGTGCTTCTGCCCTTGGATACCCTAGTGGTTCACACTGACATTATGTACTACCTACCTTTCAAAAGTGAACGTGAGAGTCTGTCCGCACGCACGCACGCACATATGCACATGGGCACAGGCCACTACACACACCTGCTTCTTTTTAAAGTTTTTTTTGGAACACTGCATTCTGTTGTGCTCCTGTATGTCTGTATGTGCGTGCATGCGTTTGTGTTGTCGTCTTTGTCTTTGTGTTACGAAAAAACATTGTATTAAGGAAAAATTTGCAGGTGGCTGCAAAAAAAGGCGAATATGTGACGCTCTTGTGTTGAAGTCCAGTTTGAAAAGGAATGGTATTAAGGCATGCCTCGCTGATTTCTAGCCACTTTTGCATTGCAACTGATCAACTTCAGTTTTAATGTGACCGAGGAAGGAGCTATTACTTGTATATCCTATTTCTCTCGTTCACAACGTCAGTAGCGGTTTATCACTGTGTATTGGAATGTCAGTTATTCATTGTTGGTTTGTCGTAGTCGGTATCGGATATATCACCACCCCTCCCCTAAGCGAGAGCTTAAGGGGAGAAGCGCTGCGGCGGCTGGCCTCGCTTCTTCCTCGGCGGGAGTAGTCGGCGAGGCGGCGCCTGCGCTTCGGCTTCTTCTGGACTGTAGGCGTTGTCGACGGTCGTCGTCTCTTCGATGAAGCGGCGTAGCTTTCGCGCGTTCCATATCTTGCCGTCGTCCAGCTCGTAGGTCCAGTTGCCAAGCACTTTGGTGACGATCCGAGGTAGGCCGTATGGTGGCGTTCCCTTCGCGTGCTGGGGCTTCTTGACCAACACCTTGGCGCCAACTCGATACGGTCCTCTGTTCTTCAGGTGGTCGGTGGGCGTCCTTGGAAGGCTGCTGGAGCTTGTCTCTGGCCGCTGGCTGTCTGGCGTCTTCGGCGCCTCCTCCCTCCTCAGCTGACGCGCCGTCGGCTGGAATCCCAGTCGAGCCTGTCGACCCAGGAATTTCTCTGAGGGGCTGGCTTCTGTTGCCGAAGTCGCGGTCGCTCTGTAGTTGGCCAGCAGTCTGCGCAAACCTTCGTCCCAGTCGACCCCTTCAGCAGTAAAAGTTTGCACTCCATTCTTGAGGTGTCTGTTGAAAACTTCGACTCGTCCGTTTTCCTGTGGGTTGTAATTCGCGGTGTTTTCGGCAGCGATGTTGCAACTCGACAGGAAATTCTTGAATTCGTCGCTGACGAATTGCGGTCCATTGTCCGACAGCAGTGTGTCGGGACAGCCGTATCTGCTGAATTGCTCTTTCAGCCAGCGAATGATGGTAGCCGAAGTTATCTTCTTTGTCGTCAGGACTTCCGGAAAACCGGAGAAGAGGTCGATGAGGCAGACCAGATTCTGCCCGTTGTAGAACGGTCCCGCAATGTCGATTGCGTACGTCAGGCCTGGCCCTGCCGGTTTGTCTCTTCTCAGTTTTGGCATTCCGACAGGTGGTGTGGCTTTTCCGCCAATTTGACACGGCACACAATGTTTGACAAATTTCTCCGCGTCGGCGCTCATGCCCGGCCACCAGAAGCTTTCTCGCAGCTTACTCTTGAGTCGGACGATGCCGGGGTGTCCTTCGTGCGCTGTCAGCAGGACCTGTCTGCGCTGGGCCGTCGGCACGACGACTCGCTTGTTGTCGCGCAGCAGCAGATTCCCGTTGATGCCGAGGGCGCTCCGGAGCTGGTAGAACGGCCGTAGCTCCTTGTCCAGCTTGCCCTGTTTCGGCCAGTGTGTCGTCAGGTGTCGGCGCACGCGTTGGAGCAGATGGTCTTCAGTCGTGCTCGTCGAAAGCAGTTCCGTTTTCACAGCTGCAACGTGCTGCGGCGAGTTCACATTTGGCAGATTCGACACTTTGTGCTCCTTGGCCTTGTTGAGCAGACGGGACAGCGCGTCGGCGACTACATTCTCATCTCCTTTGACGTAGCAGGGCGTGTACTCGAACAGCTTCAGTCTGTCAAAGTAGCGACTGAACTTCGCGCCGCTCCTGCCGGTGCCGTGGCGGTTTAGAATGGTCGTCAGCGCCTGATGGTCTGTTCTCAAGGTGAAGTGGCGTCCCAGCAAATACTTTTCCCAGTGCTCGCAGGCCCAGACGCATCCCAGGGCTTCGCGCTCATTCGCTGCATATCTGCGTTCGGTGTCGCTGAGAGTCCGACTCGCAAAGGCGATCGGCACCTCACGCCCGTTCTGCAACTGGGACAAGTGGGCGCCAATGCCGACGTCCGAGGCGTCGGTTGTGACGAAAGTCGATGCCGTAGGGTCAAAGATGTAGTTCTTCAATCCGTCGGCAACAAGCTTCTTCAATGTGTCGAAGCTCAGCTGACACATCTGGTCCCACTCGAACTTGGCGTCCTTCTTGGTCATCTTCTGGAGTGGCTCAGCTAGCTCGGCGAAGTCTCCGATGAAGTCGCGGTAGTAGCTGACCAATCCTAGGAAGGACTTCAGATGCTTCTTCGATGTGGGCTCTGTGACTTGCGCAATGGCGTCCGTTTTCTTTTGACTCGGCGAGATGCCCTCACTGGAAATTACATGGCCCAGGAAAGCGACTTCATTGACGTTGATCCTGCATTTCGCCTTGTTCAGACGGAAGTCGCGCTTCTCCAGCTTGTCCAGCACCTTCTTCAGCCTGTCGTCGTGTTCGCTTTTGGTGCGGCCGAACACGAGGATGTCGTCGATGTAGTAGACGCACCCTTCACAGTCGGCGAGCGTCTCTGCGACTCTTCTTTGGAACGACGACGCAGCGTCTCTCAAACCCATGGGCATTTTCCTGTATTGGTAGAGCCCCAATGGAGTTATCGTCGTCGTCAGCTCTCTACTCCTCTCACTCAAGGGAATCGCGTAGTAAGCCTTTCTCAAGTCTAACTTGGAGAATTGCTTGGCTCCGCTGAGCTCGACGACTAGCTCCTTGATATTCGGCAGAGGATACCGGTCCGGCACCACATAGGCGTTCAGTGCCGACAAATCGGTGGTAATCCTCATGGAGCCGTCTTCCTTGGGCACTGAGACGAGCGGGTGGACCCACGACGAACGCTCGACTTTCTCCCAGACGCCGCTGTCTTCCATCTCCTTGATCGCCTTGTTCACCTGCTCCCGTCTAGCCAGAGGGACAGGTCGCAATTTCGCTGCGCTAGGCGTCGCGCTTGGAGGCAGCTGAATGATGTGGGTAGCGTCTGGCACAGTGCCAAGGTCGTCTCTGAGTAGCGCTGGGAAGTCTTCTAGCTTCGTACTGCCTTCCTGTCGCACTGGCGCCACCTTGCTGCTGGCGTTGCAGTAGATGTTGGCGTCGAGTGGCCGTAGGAAGTTTCTTCCCAACACTGACGAGACGGGCCCTTCAATCACATGCACGAAGTCTTGGTGGACCTTGTCGCCCAGCCGCACTCTCGTCTCAAACATGCCGATGACGCCTTCGATTCGGCTGTTGTCGTAGTTGTAGAGTGGCGCCGCTGGCAGCAGTGGTCGCTCGGCAAACAGATCCCAGTAGACGTTGGCCGACAGCGTGGACGGTTGCGCTCCGGTGTCGACCTCCATGTCGACCCACCTGAAGTTGCGCCCGTTCGACATCTCGACGCGCTCGACCAACGGTCTTGATGGCGACGAGTCGATCTGTCGCACTACTGCTGCTTCGTCCGCCCTCTCACCCACTACCGTATTCGTTCTGTTTCGTTGAGGTCTCGAGGCGGTGCCCTTTTTGCTTCTGCAGTGGGCACTGAAGTGGTTGCTGCCGCCGCAGGCGTTGCAGGTCTTGCCTTTGGCGGGGCAGTTGGGCGCGCCAGACCGGTGGCCAACGCGGCCGCAACTCCAACAGGTCGCTGTCTGCTCTGTCGACGGCGGCCATCGCGGACTCGCTCCACTGAAGCGGCCACCTCGGCCTCGCTGACTCGCGCCTCCGCCTCTTCTGCCGACGAAGCCGATGTGCTTTTTCTTCATCGCCTCGCAGTCGACGCGCGCTCTCTCCTCGGCCTGCATGATCTTGAAGATCTCCTTCAAGTCGACTTCTTTCAGCGCCAGCAGGCGCACTTGGGTGTCTCTGTTATTGCACCCGCAGACTAGTCGAATCGCGATCTGCCGCTCAGCCGTTGGCCCGAAGTTGCAATCGGCGGCCAGGGAGCGCAGTGCCGTCAGGTACTCATCAGCCGTCTCAGTCGAGCCTTGGTCCCGCTGATTGAATTCGTAGCAGGCCGCGACTTCACTGACTTCGGGCTGGAATTGTTTTCTGACGGCGGCCGCGAATAGCGCGTGGTCCATAGTCTTCCTAGAAGCCGCCACAGGATTTGAAGCGAATATGCGGTTACCCTCCGCGCCCAGGTGGAGCAGCAAGTAGGAGTTCTTCTGCGCGTCCGTCAGCTGCTCGGCCGGCCCTCTGCCAGCGTCGACGAGTTCGATGTACTGGTCGAAAAGGTCGATCCACTGGCGAAACGGCACGTGCGGCTCGCCCGGCGCGTGCAGGAACTTCTCGATGCCCACCACGGGCAACTTGGCTGCCGCAGAATCTCGCTTGTCCATTGCGCGCTTTCTTTAGGTCACGCCAGTAATGTGACCGAGGAAGGAGCTATTACTTGTATATCCTATTTCTCTCGTTCACAACGTCAGTAGCGGTTTATCACTGTGTATTGGAATGTCAGTTATTCATTGTTGGTTTGTCGTATCGGATATATCAAGTTTGAACAAACCATGTATAAAATATAAACCAAATGCAGCAACCAGTCACATATTCGGCGTTTTTTGTGTGAGCCATCACACTCAGTCAGCCAAGCCAGAACTCTCTCTCAGGCGTTGTCATTGTCCATTACCATGGACCTCATACAGCCAAAGTTCTTGCCTAATCAATTGGTGCCCTGCTAAAATTTGTGACATGTGGATTGTTGATGATGTACAGTTGGTGATGTGTAGGTGAGGCACACATACTTACTGCAAGCCATTCGCTTCTGGCCTTCCACCCAATGACGAACTGTTTGTACAATATTTGTGTAAGTGCCTCCAGCCATTTGTGTAGTGCCCTAATGCGTGTGTGAGTGCTGCTTGCGTGCGTGACTGTGTGCGTGTGTGTGCAAGGGGTTCCATGGGGCATGTGCTAATTTCTCGCATTCAGCCTATGTAAATGCCAGTTAGTTCCAGTTGCCACAATTTTCACTGCACATTTCCATCCATAGCAAGTGAACACAAAAAACGCCGAATATGTGACTGGTTGCTGCATTTGGTTTATATTTTATACATGGTTTGTTCAAACTGAAGTTGATCAGTTGCAATGCAAAAGTGGCTAGAAATCAGCGGGGCATGCCTTAATACCATTTCTTTTCAAACTGGACTTCAACACAAGAGCGTCACATATTCGCCTTTTTTTGCAGCCACCTGCAAATTTTTCCTTAATATGCTAATTGCGAACGGTTTTTGTTGCAACTTGAGGGTGTAAATAGCACGAACATATGTGAGCAACCATGCAGATCACGAAAATAACCTGTTTTCCGATCCATTACATGTAATCACACGATACAGCGTGATCTTTTTCTACAGTAGTAGGGCTGGCTGTTTGTGGGTTTCTGTGTCTTCGATCCACGGCATCGATTCGATTCAATTTATTTTAACGATGACAAACGCCTGACACAGCAATATTGCCGTTAACTGCGAGAGCAGGGCGCGCCATCGGACAAAGGAAAAGATACAGTACACACAGTGCTTGATGGCGAATAATTGGACTCTACCTGATATCTACGGTATGATCGAGATTTTTTCTACTTGGAAAGTGGAAACTCGTAAAACTCGGCCGAATCGACCTGTCTTTGGAACTGTGTGGGGCTGAGATCAACGACGTGTTGAGAGAGGGAGTTCCAAATTTTGACAGTGAGGTATAGAAAGGAATGAGATGTAGACGCTTTGGAAGGGTTGAGATCGATCTGTCGGTTATGATTGAGACGAGAACTGCGACGCGCTTGTACCATTGGGAGGAAGGGAGCGAAGAGATCCGAATTACGAGAGAATAGAAGGGAGTGAACCGGAACTGTCTGCAGAGGACGCCGATCGCCCTTTTCGCCTTGGTCACCGCCCGCTGACAGTGCGGCACGAATGAGAGCCGCGATTCGAGTCGCGCCCCCAGGTAGGGGTGCTCCTTGACCTACTCCAGCTGCTCGCCCTCCCCCTGGCTACAGCCGTCCCGCATTTTTGCGGGAGAGAGGCCCCCCTTAGGCATCGCCATCCTGGATAACTTTTGGGAAAGACTCTCAATATTGAAAAATTGGGTAAGTATGCATGTTTTTGGGTCGTTTTTCAGTGTAGTGTGACCCAAAAACACCTAAGAAGTGCTATTAGGCGTTGTTTTGGCACATTTTTGACCAAAAAGCACCGATTTACGCGCTATTTTGGTGCGAAATCTTCCACTTCGACAACCCCCCTCACCAGACATTTTACCAAGCATGGCTCTAGACGCCCCTCGAAACCCCCAGCCCCCCCCCCCTGGCTTTGGACCAATCAGCACCTATGGCGAACGGCGGGGGGGGGGGGGGGGCGAACGCACGATTACACGCTGAGACTTTTGCTTGTGGAATCCAGGCTCTGCTCATCGTCGCCCACGCCTCACCTCAAACAACCTCTTTTCAACACCACAACGCCTCACTTCAAAAAAAAACAACAACAACAATCCAATCAACAATCTCGTCATCAAAAAAATCAACTAGTTGTCGCTCCAGGGCGAGCGAAGGAACCGCTGGACGGGGACGGCGGGTGGAGGCGGGTCGTCGTCGGGCTCGTCGTCGTCGTCCTCCTCGGCGTGGCCCTGGAGCTGCTGCTGCAGCTGCTCGCCCAGCTGTTCTTGCTGCTGCTGCTGCTGCAGGAGCTGCTCGGCCTCCTCGAGCAGGTTGACGGGCGGCAGCGGCTCGGGCAGCGCGCGCTCCAACTCGTTCGGCTGTCCCGGAGCCGCGTCCGCCGCCTCGGCCGCCTCGAGCAGCTGCTGCTGAATGGGCCCCGGCAGCAGCGCGAAAAGGTCCTCGGGCACGGCGAACAGGCGGTCGAGCGCCACCCCGAACACTCCCTCCGCGGGCAGCAGCAAGCCCGCTTCCTGAACGATCCGCGCTGCCACGCGCGACCTGCGCGCGCACGCACCACGCTGCTGCAACTCACATGCCGCTCGTCGGCCACCAGTCGCAGAGCGAGCTGGAAGAGCTCGTTGTGCTCTAAGTGCTGACCCATCCTCACCTATACAAATTGATGTATTTTAGTTTAGTGAATTCAACAAAATATACTTTAGACAACTATATGACGACTCTTTCTCAACTAACGAGCAGAGTGATGTAACAGTCGAATTCACTCCAATCATTCTAGTCACGTGTGTCGGACACATCACAAATAATAAGTCATATTAAGGAAAAATTTGCAGGCAGCTGCAAAGAAGGAGAATATGTGACTTACCCAGACTGAACTACAGAAACAACAATGGTAGAACATTGCAGTCAAGTCCACTTTGAAAAATGATTGTATAAGAGCATTGCAGTTGACGTGGAGTCCACTTTGAAAAACGATTGTATAAGAGCATTCAACGATAGGAACCATCGATTTGCCTGTCACATATTCGGCGTTTTTACCGCTCGCTGCATAATGACAGACTGCACAAAGTACAGTGGTGTGGGACTTACGCATAACCTGGATATCCATAGTGCATATCCACAGAAATGCACACACTCACATGCTCGCGCGTGCATGGACGCACGCACGTACCTGTATGCACAAACGCGTGCACGCACGCACGCGCGCCCACAGACACGGAAATACATATGACGATTGAACGAATCGATAATTTTGAATCTACCACATTTATGGTATCTCCTAATTCTTCTGTTCTGCAAACACGTGTGCAGTCGGGATCGCTCTATGGACAGTATCACACTGCTAGAAGTTTGTTGTGCTAACGCCATCTGTAATCTAGAGCAGTGATGGCACAAGAAAGTACATTGAAAGGGCATCACTTGATCTAGTGGCTCCATCAAGAATCGATCCCAGAACCATGTGCGCAAGAGGCCGATTCTCTACCATTAGGCCATACGCTGCCCCAGAGAGTGTATGTACTATGTACACAACAGGCTGTTAAGGTATAATTTATGGAGCTATTCTGCAAACCCAATTTACCATACCATACCAAAAAGTATCATTACTTGGTGCGTGCGTGCCGTTTTCTGAAACTAGAGGCGCGCGCGGCCTTCGGCCGCCATTAAGGCACGAAGCAATTGATTTCGCATATGACGTCGAAGTGATGATAATGCGCAAGGATATGCGTAGCTTTGTCTTTTGCATGTGCGGGCGAATGTTCCTTAGGACAGTTGTCAGCATTGAGGGACCCAAACTCCATGCTCCCCCTTTGTCCATGGGGGCGTGCACCCCATTGACAGAAACTGGCCCAAATTCTGAGTACCTCTTTTTATCGTGAGGGCGTGCACCCCACTGACAGAAATTGGCCCAAATTCAGTGTTCCTCTGTTGATCGTGAAGTCATGCACCCCGTTGACAGAAACTGGCCCAAATTCTGTGCTCCTCTGTGCGTGCGTACATGCGCGTGTGTGCGTATGTGCGTGCGTGTGTGCTTGCGTGAGTGCGTGCGTGCGTGCGTGCGTGCGTGCGTGCGGGCGTCCGTGTATGTGCGTGCGTGTGTGCGTGCGCGTGCGTGCGTGCGTGCGTGCGCGCGTGCGTGCGTGCGTGCGCGCACTCCCGTGCGTGCGTGCATGCACTCCAGTGCGTGCGTGCGTGCGCGTGCATGTGTGTGTGCGTGCGTGCGTGCATGTGTGCGTACGTGCGTGCGTGCGTACGTGCGTGCGTACGTGCGTGCGTGCGTACATGCGTGCGTGCACTCCCGTGCGTGCGTGCGTGCACTCCCATGCATGCGTGCGTGCATACGTGCATGTGCGTGCACTCCCGTGCATGCTTTAGCGCGTGCGTGCGTGCGTGCGTGCGTGCGTGCGTGAGTGCTTGCGTGCGTGCGTGAGTGCGTGCATGTACGTGCGTGCTTGTACGTGCGTGCATGCGTGCGCGTGCGTGCGCGCGCGCGCGCGCACGCGTGCATGCGTGCGTGCGTGCGTGCATGTGCGCACTCCCGTGCATGCATGCGCGTACTCTTGTGCATGCGTGCGTGCACTCCAGTGCGTGCGTGCGCGTGCGTGCGTGCGTGCGTGCGTGCATGTGTGCGTACGTGCGTGCGTGCGTGCGTGCGTGCGTGCGTGCGTGCGTGCGTGCGTGCACGTGCGGGCAGCCATGCACGTGCGTGCACTCCTGTGCATGCTTTCGCGCGTTCGTGAGTGCTTGTGTGCTTGCGTGTGCGTGTGCGTGCGTGTGTGCTTGCGTGCGTGCGTGCATGTACGTGCATGCGTGTACGTGCATGCGTGCGTATGTGCATGCGTGCGTGCACGTGCATGTGTGCGTGCATGCTGCGTGCATGCGCGTGCGTGCGTGCGTGCGTGCACGCTCTCCCATGCGTGCGTGTGCGCACTCCCATGCGTGCGTGCACGCACTCCCATGCATGCGTGCGTGCACTCCAGTGCGTGCGTGCGTGCGTGCGTGCGCGTGTGTGCACGTGCGTGCGTGCGTGCATGCGTGTGTGCACGTGCGTGCGTGCATGTGTGCATACGTGCGTGCGTGCGTACGTGCGTGCGTGCGTGCCTGTGTGCACGTGCGTGCATACGTGCACGTGCGTGCACTCCCTTGCGTGCGTACGCGCGTGCGTGCGTGCGTGCATGTACGTGCGTGCACTCCCATGCGTGCGTGCATGTGTGCACTCCCGTGCATGCTTGCGTGTGTGGTGCGTGCGTGCGTGCATGCGTGCGTGCGTGCATGCGTGCGTGCGTGCGTGCGGGCGTCCGTGTACGTGCATGTGTGCGTGCGTGCGTGCACTCCCATGCGTGCATGGGCGTGCACTCCTGTGATTGCGTGCGGGCGTGCGTGTACGTGCGTGCGTGCGTGTGTATGTGCGTGCGTCCGTGTACGTGCATATGTATGTGCATTCGTGCGTGCGTGCGTGCGTGCGTGCGTGCGTGCGTGCGTGCGTGCGTCCGTCCGTGCGTGCCTGCGTGCGTGCGAGCGAGCGCGGGCGTGCGTGCGTGCGTGCATGCGTGCGTGCATGCACCTTCGTGCGTGCGTGCGTGCACGTGCGTGCGTGCGTGCGTGCATGCGTGCATGCATGCACCTTCGTGCGTGCGTGCGTGCGTGCGTGCGTGCGTGCGTGCGTGCGTGCGTGCATGCGTGCGTGCATGCACCTTCGTGCGTGCGTGCGTGCATGCGTGCACTCCCGTGCGTGCGTGCACGCATGGGTGCGTGCGAGCATGTGTGTGCGTGCGTGCGCGCGTGCGTGCGTGCGTGCGCGTGTGTGCATGTGTGCCTGAGCCTAAGCCTATGGCAAAGCCTGAGCCACATCAAAGAATATTATTTCGGTGTGCACCTCTGCCATTGTCTCCTCCAAAGAGGGTCTGCCCGCTCAATCGCGATAAATTTGCACATTTGTAAAAAAAAATCGACCTTGCCCATGACCATCTCGGGGTCGCGAGGATTCGATCGAGCCATCGCACGTGCACGTACGTCAAGCGGTTCGCGAGTTTACTCGAAACAAACATACAAACAAACCCGTGCGCGCGGCGCATTTGTAAGTAGATGCGTACATGGGTGCACATGCGTGCACGCCTGTGCGTGCGCGCGTGAGCGCGTGCGTGCGTGCGTGCCTGCGTGCCTGCATGCGTGCGTGCACTCCCGTGCGTGCGTGCCTGCGTGCGTGCGTGCGTACGTGCGTGCGTGCGTGCGTGCGTGCGTGCGTGCACGTGTGTGCGTGCGTTCGTGCGTGTGCGTGCGTGCGTGCGTGCGTACGTGCTTGCGTGCCTGCACGCGTTCTGGAAGTTTCCCAATTTGGCAAGCTATGTACAGTACAATGTACAATGTACCACAACTACAGTACCCATTTGCATAATCGTGCATAAGCATGCGCAAATGACTCGCGATGTCGAGGCGAGTCGTTTGATATGCCATTCGTCCATGTGCATTTTGTTTGGTAGTGTTAATCGGTGCTGCAACATTTGAAAATGCGCCGTAACTACTGTATAAATTTGCATATCAAAAATCGACCTTGCCCATGACCATCTCGGGGTCGCCAGGATTCGATCGAGCCATAGCGCGTACACGAAAGTCAAGCGGTTCGCGAGTTTACTCGAAGCATACAAACATACAAACATACAAACATACACGTGCGCGCGGCGCATTTGTAAGTAGATAAAATAGCTCGCGATAAAAACGCCGAATATGTGACAGGCAAATCGATGGTTCCTATCGTTGAATGCTCTTATACAATCGTTTTTCAAAGTGGACTCCACGTCAACTGCAATGCTCTTATACAATCATTTTTCAAAGTGGACTTGACTGCAATGTTCTACCATTGTTGTTTCTGTAGTTCAGTCTGGGTAAGTCACATATTCTCCTTTTTTGCAGCTGCCTGCAAATTTTTCCTTAATACAGTGATTTTTCCTAATTCCTGATACAGTGGTTCCAGTACGTGCGTGCGTGCGTGCGTGCGTGCGTGCGTGCATGCATGCTTGCGCACGCGCGCGCAGCAAGTGGCGTGTGACGCGCTCATTACCCCAAGCCTGACCACGAGGACGCCACCACCATCAGCATGCCTGTTGAGGACGCGTCCTACGTGGCCCTCTGCGCGGCCAAGATGGTATTCAACTATGGCGTGCGTGCGTGCGTGAGTGCGTGCGTGCGTGCATGCGAGAGTACGGGCGTGCGTGTGTCCGTTGGTGTGTGCGTGCAAGAGTGCGGACGTGCGTGCGTGCGTGCGTCGGTGCGTGCGTGCGAAAGTGCAAAAGTGCGTGCATGCGAGTGTGCGGGCGTGCGTGCGTGTGGCGGTGTGTGCGTGCGAGAGTGCGGACGTGCGTGCGTGCAAGAGTGCGGACGTGCGTCAGTGCGCGCGTGCGTGCGTGCGTCGGTGCGCGTGTGCGTGCGCGTGTGCGTGCGTGCGTGCGTGCGTGCCTCCATGCGAGAGTGCGGGCGTGCGTGCGTGCGTTAGTGTGTGCGTGCGTGTGTGCGCGAGTGCGTGCGTGCGTGCGTGCGTGCGTGCGTGCGTGCGAGAGTGCCTGCATGCGAGAGTGCGGGCGTGAGTGCGTGCGTGGGTGTGTGTGTGCGTGCGTGCGAGAGTGCGGACGTGCGCGCTCGCGCGCGCGCGTGCGTGCGTGCGTGTGTGTGTGCGTGCGTACGTGCATGCATGCATGCGCGCCTTGTGGGGTTGCCTTGTGGGGTCGCCTTCTGCAGAACTGCAAACAGAGGTGAGGTGGTCCTACTTTTCGTGCGGGATTGACCGAAGCTGGGGGGGGGGGGGGGTTGAACCCTACCTACCCAGTTACACCTATGCGCGGCAGTAGGCGCGGTCTCACGCGCACGAGTCAGAAGACTCGGGTCACACAAGCGCGCGCCTTGCAGGAATGAGAGGAAGGAAGGAGGGAGGCCGTTCAAATCCGGGCGCGCGTGTACTGTAGCGGAAATTGCATAATACAACGCGTCGGAAGATCGTAAGGCTATTATACGCGATTTGCATATAAAGCACGTGGGGTATGCGCATCTCAGATGGTCTGGGAAAAGGCAGCGAGGAGTCTTAAAGCGTCGCGACAACACGAAAACACATGGACATGACAACTGCGAGCCCACGCCCAGCCCCAGACAGCACTGGAGCACTCTACGGCAGGTGCAGTGTGTGATTTCGCAGTGACTACGGACACTGTACCAGTATTTGCATACATTCGTTATTTGCGCACCGTAGCGCGCGCTATTTACATCTTCGTGTGTAACGCAAAATCACAAGATACGACACATAAATATGCTAATTGCGAACGGTTTTTGTTGCAAGTTGAGGGTGTAAATAGCACGAACATACCTATGTGAGCAACCATGCAGATCACGAAAATAACCTGTTTTCCGATCCATTACATGTAATCATGAGATCGATCTGTCAGTTATGATTGAGACGAGAACTGCGACGCGCTTGTACCATTGGGAGGAAGGGAGCGAAGAGATCCGAATTACGAGAGAATAGAAGGGAGTGAACCGGAACTGTCTGCGGAGGACGCCGATCGCCCTTTTCGCCTTGGTCACCGCCAGTGGCGTAGCCAGGGGGGGAGGGGGGAAGCTTCCCCCCCCCCGAAATTCTCCGAAGCTAAAATTTTTTAACTCTGTTGCAAAAGTGCCAATCTGGGCATTTTTCTCAATTGCAATGCAAATAATGATGAAAACGACACTAAAGAGCCAAATTTTCGCCTGCGGCGCATTGGTTTGCATTAAAAACCGTGAAAGTTCGTTACCCTACTCTAAAAAATTTGCCTGCGGCGCTATTTTGAGCACAGAAATCTACCGTTTTCGACAACATTGCTAACGTTTTGGTGTGAATGTAGTCAGACAAGCGAGCGCAAAGCGTGTAAACAGATTGGATGAGAGAGTGCCTAAAGCTTCCCCAGCCGAAATGGCACAATGTCCAAAAAATTCGACAGGGTCCCCCCTGTTGCAAAATTGAGAATTTGGCCGAAATTGGACTCCCCCCCCCCCCGAAATCAAGTCCTGGCTACGCCACTGGTCACCGCCCGCTGACAGTGCGGCACGAATGAGAGCCGCGAGTCGAGTCGCGCCCCCAGGTAGGGGTGCTCCTTGACCTACTCCAGCTGCTCGCCCTCCCCCTGGCTACAGCCGTCCCGCTTTTTTGCGGGAGAGAGGCCCCCCTGGGCATCGCCATCCTGGATCAGGGTCAGCGCGTCAGCGTCTGACCCCTAATCCTGGATCAGGGTCAGCGCGTCAGCGTCTGACCCCTAATATGGGACGACATTCTCAGTGCGGATTTTTCAAACTTCGATCGCCTCTAACTTTTGATTGCCTGAACGGATTTTGGCGCGTTATGGCGCAAAAGAAGCGCATTCTTCTGGAGCATCGAAGGCGCCATCGTGCGTTTTCGTATTCTCGCGCGTTAATGGTAAACTCCGGAAAATGTTTCCGAAAAACGTCTTTTTTTTTTCGTGTTCTCCACTCAGTTTTTGGACCACCGCTCGCTAGAGCCCCAACCAATCGGGATGAAACTTGTTGTGCCTATGCAGTCCCTGGCAACAACTTTGCACTCTAAAGGATTAGTTTGTGCGTCTTACCGATCTGGAGATATTGCGCATTTTTACCAATTATCGATTTTTTCCCTTGGACATAGCCGTTTTTTCGGGTGGTTTCCACCAAGAGTAAAACTCGAAAAAAAGCCGAGTAAACCCCCAAATGTTTTTTGATTTCCTTGAACAGTTTCATGAGGCAAGTTCAGGACGCTTTTCAGAAATTTGAAATTCCACCCATGTAATTAGATATTGCCAATTAAAATTTTGCAAATTTGCGCCCAAAAAGTTTGTTAGCTATAGGCGCTTCACACGTTCATCGCATAGCTATGCTGCAATGATAAAAGTTGATCGCCTGGACCTGGAATAGTACCCTTTCAACAAATTGGATGGCTCCAATGCGCATGTCTCACTTGCCAGTCATCAAACCATCTCAATTTTTGGGATTTTTGAACGAAAGTTTGTTAGCTATAGGCGCTTCACACGTTCATCGCAGAGCTGTGCTGCAATGATGAAAGTTGACCGTCAGGACCTGGAATAGTACCCTTTCAACAAATCGGGCGGCTCCGACGACTATGTCTTGATTCTTGACCCTCGTGGCGCACCCACAATTAAGGTGACAGTTGAAATTTCGATCACCTTTAACTTTTGCTTGCTTTAAAAGATTTTAGCCAGTAACCGTTCAAAAGAAGCGCCTTCCAAAGGGGAATCGATCGAGTCATAACACGTGCCCTATTCGCGGCCATTGCTGTGAAATTTTTGCAAATGTTCAAACATCTACTTGGACTACAAATCGAGAGGTCGCGGGTTCGAATCCCGCACGCGCGCCTGCTATGTGGTGCATCCCCTTATGAAAAAGATAAATTATACGTCACTCTGCTGTCCCTTCATGCCTTCAATTGACTTTTTTTTAGCTTTTTTTGGCGCTTCAGAATGACATTTGTATGGCTGACATCATCAAAAATAAAATGATAACATTTAGTGAATTCCCACCCATACATTTAAGCAGGGGGGGGGGGGGGCTGTTTAACACCCTTGCTGTCGGCAGTTTACTCATCTCCAATCCCCCCCCCCCTACCCCCAACCCCAGAATACTCTCTGACGCTCCCCCCCCCCCACTTCACAAAGCCGGTTACATGTATGTTCCCACCACTCAAACAGTCTGAGACAGTCAGCAGACACGCACGCACGCACCAAAACGCAAGACAGTCAGCAGACACGCACGCACGCACCAAAACGCAAGCACGCACGTACGCACCGAAACGCACGCACGCACGCACGCACGCACGCACGCACGCACGCACGCACCAGCACGCACGCACGCACGCACGCACGCACCGGAACTAACACCTGTGTTGATACATCACTATGATCCAATCGTCCGTTGTGTCAATTTTGCACTGCTGCTTGGCAAGCACATACATACATACGCCATTTAATGAGCTACAATGTACTGCGATTACCGTATGCATTTGCATAAGGTAATTCAACCCACCCATAACAAGCTCGGCGTCGAGCGCGTTCCATTAAGCCATCGCACGTGCCAGTACATCAAGCAGTTCGCGAGTAACACGCAGCACAGTTGTTTATCAGGGTCAGCGCGTCAGCGTCTGACCCCTAATATGGGACGACATTCTCAGTGCGGATTTTTCAAACTTCGATCGCCTCTAACTTTTGATTGCCTGAACGGATTTTGGCGCGTTATGGCGCAAAAGAAGCGCATTCTTCTGGAGCATCGAAGGAGCCATCGTGCGTTTTCGTATTCTCGCGCGTTAATGGTAAACTCCGGAAAATCCGGAAAAACTCTTTCTTGGAGGCTTTCCAAAGCATTCTAAGATGGGGCACATCAACGCAAGCGCTGAGCACCTTTGTTGGCAAGCAGCCTTTGTACCTATATGCTAGTACGTACTCTTGAAAGAAAATTACATAGTCATCGTCTCATATATTGTATGTGACCCACTGTTTCACACTACTAACACAAGTAGGAAATGTGCATGGTGGGCCCATTTTGCAGTGTGGAGGAGTGACACGTTTTGCCTGAAAGCATTGTACAGAAACGACCAGGCACTAGGATTGAGGATCGATGACACTTGGTGCGGGACAGCGGTACTGGGAAACCAGGCGCACCTGACAAAAAGCTTCAAGTCAATAGAAGGAGAATATGCTAACTGGCGAAACGTTACAAAGTATCACTAGGAGCCGTTACGGACTAGACACCCATCTAGGAACAATGAATAGCATCGATAGATCAGTCGACAGAACTGGTCCACACGATCGAGGGCACACTCGCCCAGTGTTGGGCACACGCGATTAGGCGGTTCTATTGGAGTCCTAGTAGGACCGGGCACTCGAGGATGGATGGCACAAGCGCCTTTGAAAACTATTGTGTACCTGCTGCCCAGCTGCCTGCGCAATGTCACCCACTCAGGTGATGTTGTGTGGCCAGTGTACAACTGACGGCAGCAGGGCACTGCCAAGTGGAATCTCTCAACCATCTGTGCCAGGTGCCTCCCTTCAGGGAGTGGGTGAAAGCCCCAACCGCTTTACAAAATGTGCATGGCAGTGACCAATTGGGCTGGTCGGGGCCTAGAGCCCGCTCCCTTTGGAAACTGTCGTGTACCTGCTGCTGCCGAGCTGGCGGCGCAATTTCACCCGCTTGGGTGATGTTGTGTGGTCAGTATACAACTGACGGCAGCAGGGCACAGGTAATGTACTCTAAACCAACTGGGCCAATTGCCTCCCTTTGGTTAGTGGGTAAAAGCCGCACTGCGTGCATGCTGTGGCACAAAGTCATGCAAGCATGGGTTGTACTACACGGACGTGCTGCTTTTCTAATGTTTCTGGTGCACTGCTTACTGCTCTGCTGCTGTATGTCTACGCGTGTGCGTGTGTGTTTTACATTTTTTTTGTCTTACGAAAAAACACTGTATTAAGGAAAAATTTGCAGGTGGCTGCAAAAAAGATGAATATGTGACGCTCTTGTGTTAAAGTCCAGTTTGAAAAGGAGCGGTATTAAGGCATGTCCCCACTGATTTCTAGAACTGCTGCATTGTAGCTGATCAACTTCAGTTTGAACAAACCATGTATAAAATCCGAACCAAACGCAGTAACACGTCACATATTCGGCGTTTTTTTTTTTGTGTGAGCTATGTCACTCAGTCAAGCCAAAACACAAACGTCCATCAACTCATATCTCGTCTCTCTAACAAAACGTTATCATTGCCATTATCATGGATGGACCTGACACTGCCAAAGTATTCCTACATAATAATTCGGTGCCGGTTTGTGACATGTGGGTTGGTGATGGTGTACAGTTGGTGATGTGTAGGCGAGACATACAGACACATAGTTGTTGTTGTTGTTGGTTTGGGGGCGACTCTAGGAAGCCTTTGAAAGGCCCATTTAGAATACCCCAAAGCAACGTTCACTCTTAGAGCTCCTCGAAGCGTCCAGAGGCATGGCACAGCCCCAGGACATCTTTTAGAGAGAGCTCTCGAATCTGCTGGGGAGTGGCGTACGCCATTCCCCACAGTCTGAGGCGCAACACCGCGAGGGCGTCGCACTGCCCTAGGAAGTGAAGACACGTTTCGTCCTCCACCCCGCACTTGAGACACACTTGGCTGTCGGCGAGGCCGATGCGCCGAAAGTGCGCATTGAGATAGTGGCCTGAAAGCACACCGCACACTACACGTGCCACTGCACGCGGCAGCTTGAGAACTCTCCTGGACAGGTCCTTTGACGGGCCCGCGATCAGTTCCTTGGCCTGTCGGCAAGACTGGAGAGCATCCCAGCGGAGGCGGTGCTCTCTGCGTCTCCAGGCGTCGAGTTGCTGATGGACTAAGGCCGGACTGACGGCGAGCGCCGGCTCCGGACCTACAAACGGCGTCAGCGATCCGGCACGAGCCAGAGCGTCGGCGCGTTCGTTTCCTGCAACCCCTGAGTGTCCTGGAACCCAGAACAGTTGAATGCTCCGAGCACGAATAGCGTTGAGCGCATTTCTGCACTCCCCGTACAAGACGAGAGCTCGTCTTGCAGGAACTAATGGCCAGGAGGGCGGCGCGACTATCAGAGAAAATCGCGACGTCCTCCTCGCCAACCTCCAGCCCCGCCAGATGCTGGGCAGCGTAGCTGATGGCCAAAACTTCCGCCTGAAAGACGGTTGCACTTCTACCAAGCGGTATCGATTGCTCCACGTTCAGAGACGGAATGTACACGCCGGCGCCGACGCCAGCGCGACGAATGCTTGAGCCGTCAGTGTAGCAAGCCACAGCGGCCATCGTCGTCTCTGGCGGCCGCCCAGCCGCCCACTCTTGCCGCGAGTGAACCTTAATGGAAAAGTCCATCTCAAAACTAAACTCAGGCCCGATAGAGTCGGCCCTGAGTGCAGCTGCGGGCGCGGCAGCGAGTAGTTGCCCCTCGATGAGCGAGTGTGGACCGCGCGCACCGCGCCACTGGCCAGTCCGCTTGAGTCGGTAGCAAGCAGACATGGCTGAAGCCTTGACGACGACGTCCAGCGGTGGCAAGCCCAGCAGGACCTCCAGCGCGGCCGTCGGCGTCGACACCATGGCCCCTGTCATGCAGAGGCACGCCAGTCTCTGGACCTTGCTTAGCTGAATGCGAGCAGTTTCAATCTCTACCCTGGGCCACCAAACCAGTGCGGCATAGGTAAGCATAGGGCGAACGACTACTGTGTACAGCCAATGCACAACAGTGGCAGTCAGACCCCATTTGGAGCCGACCGCTCTCTTAACCTGCCAGAAGGCGCGAACTCCTTTGGCGGCTTTGCTTGAGACATGCGCCGCCCATGTAAGCTTGGCGTCGAGCGTGACGCCCAAATACTTGACCTGACTTGACAGCTGTAGCTGAGTGTTCCCCAGCTTTGGCAGGCGGAGGCCTTGCAGCTTCCGTCGCCGCGTGAAGAGAACCAATTCGGTCTTGGCCGGTTGAATGGCCAAATCTCGCTCCACGCACCAGCGGTCTGTGGAACGCAACGCTTGCTGTATCAAAGCACAAATTGTGCTGAGACACATGCCACTGACGACAATGGCGCCGTCGTCAGAGTACATCTGAGCGAAAATGCCTTGGCGTTCGAGTGACACCAAAAGACTATCCACCACGAGTGACCACAGAAGGGGCGAGAGGACGCCCCCCTGGGGACAGCCGCGCTGGACGCTGACTACCTTTGAGCAGTCCTCCATGGTGGCGGTGACCAGGCGCTGCTTGAGCATGCTCTCCACCCAGGTGACGAGGGCCGGCGGCGCCGCGCGGCCCTGCAACGCCTGTGAGATCGCTTGGAAGGGGGCATTGTCAAATGCCCCCTCAATATCAAAGAAGGCCGCCATGGCAAACTGCCCGGCCTCCAACGACTGGCTGAGACGGCTGACGAGCGAGTTAAGAGCCGTCTCAGTAGACTTACCCGCTTGGTACGCGTGCTGACACGCGTGCAGCGGACTTCGAGCCAGGACAGTGTCCCGTAGGAACCTGTCGACGAGCCTCTCGAGCGCCTTCAGAAGGAACGACGAGAGGCTGATTGGCCTGAACGACTTTGCATTCGCGTAATCTTCTTTGGCGGGCTTTGGGATGAAGACCACCCTGACTCGACGCCACGCCCTGGGGATGTAGCCCAGAGCAATCGAGGCGCGAAACACGTTGCACAGACTGACTAGCAGGGTGGGCAACCCCTTCTGCAAGAGGGCAGGGAACACCTCATCCTCCCCCGGGGCTTTGAAGGGCGAGAAGGACGAGATCGCCCATTTCACCCTCATTTCTGAGACGATCTGGTGGGCCAGGCGCCAGTCCGGCCGCGCCTGCGGCAGCGGTTCCGGACTGGCCGGCGCCGTTGCTGCGCTGCTGCCAGGAAAGTGGACGGACAGCAGGTGAGAGAGAGCCTCCCCCCTACCAGCCGTGCACTCGCCTGTCGGCAGGCGCAGCATACCCAGACGCACACGCTTGTCCGTAGACAACACCATATACAGCTTCGAAACTGCAGAACTTCCCTCAATGGATGAGCAGAACTCCCTCCATGAAGAGGTCTTTGCTTGGCGTAGTTGGCGCTTGAATTGGCGCTGCACCGCGCGGTATGCCTCCCAGTCCAAAGCGGATTTGGACGCGTAGTAGCGCCTCCAGAGGCGCCTAGCTTCTCGGCGCAGTTCGCCAAGCTGACGAGTCCACCAGGGGACCCGACGCCCAAGGCGCAGCCGCTTCTCTGGACATGCTTCTCTAAACGCAGCGCCGACGTGGCGATACAGCGTTGACAACTCCCCTTCGATGGACTCGGCCGAGTCAAGCTGCTGAGCAGCTGTTGGGCGGCCCCACCGTCTCGTCAGCGACTCCGTGAATCGCTGCCAGTCTGTTGCCCGCCTGTCTCGGTAGAAGACCGGCGGCGGCGGATCTAACGCTAGGCTGAAACAGATTTGCATGTGATCCGAAAAGGACGTCTCATCGGAGACGCGCCAATTCTTCACTTCACACGCAAAGTCTCTAGAACACAGACACACAGACACATAGTACAATCTGCTCCATTCCCTTCTGGCATTCCACCCAATGACGAACTGTTCATACAACATTTGTATTGTGCCCTAATGTGTGCATGTGTACTGCGTGCATGCGCACGTGCGCGTGCATACATATGCGTGCGTGCGTGCGTGCGTGCGTGCGTGCGTGCGTGCGTGCGTGCGTGCGTGCGCATGCATACATGTGCATGGGGTTTCCATGGGCATGGGTTTTCCATGGGCGCCGTTATTTTCGCTGCACATTTCCATTGTGGGCGAACACAACAAACGCCGAATATGTGACGTGTTACTGCGTTTGGTTCGGATTTTATACATGGTTTGTTCAAACTGAAGTTGATCAGCTACAATGCAGCAGTTCTAGAAATCAGTGGGGACATGCCTTAATACCGCTCCTTTTCAAACTGGACTTTAACACAAGAGCGTCACATATTCATCTTTTTTGCAGCCACCTGCAAATTTTTCCTTAATAACTTTTGGGAAAGACTCTCTCAATATTGAAAAATTGGGTAAGTATGCGTTTTTGGGTCGTTTTTCAGTGTAGTGTGACCCAAAAACACCTAAGAAGTGCTATTAGGCGTTGTTGTGGCACATTTTTGACCAAAAAGCACCGATTTACGCGCTATTTTGGTGCGAAATCTTCCACTTCGACAACCCCCCTCACCAGACATTTTACCAAGCATGGCACTCGCCGCCCCTCGAACCCCCCACCCCCCCCCCCCCCTGGCTTTGGACCAATCAGCACCTATGGCCGCATGGCGAACGGTGAGGGGCGAACGCACGATTACACGCTAGAGATTTTTGCTTGGGGAATCTAGGCTCTGCTCATCGTCGCCCACGCCTCATCTCAAACAACATCAATTCCTCCTCTCAACACCACACAAAAAACAACAACAAACGTCTCACTCCTCAAAAACAGAATCGCCTAGTTGTCGGCCCAGGGCGAGCGGACGAACCGCGGGCCGGTACGGCGGGCGGAGGCGGCTCGTCGTCGGGCTCGTCGCCGTCGTCCTCCTCCTCGGCGTGGTCCTGGAGCTGCTGCTGGAGCTGCTCTCCCAGTTGTTGCTGCTGCTGCTGCAGCTGCAGGAGCTGCTCTGCGGGCGGCGCGGCCTCCTCGAGCAGGTCGACGGGCGGCAGGGGCTTGGGCAGCGCGCGGACCAACTCGTTAGGCTGGCCCGGAGCCGCGCCCGCCGCCTCCGCCGCGCCGCCTCCTGCAGCTGCTGCTGAATCGGCCCCGGAAGCAGGCCGGAGGTCCTCGGGGACGGCGAAGAGGCGGTCCAGCGCCACTCCGAACACGCCCTCGGCGGGCAGCAGCAATCCCGCTTCCTGAACGATCCGCGCTCCTGCGCGCGCGCGCACCATGCTGCTGCAACTCACGTGTCGCTCGTCGGCGACCAGTCGGAGAGCGAGCCGGAACAGCTCGTGATGCTCGAGGTGCTCTCACCCATTTTTACCTAAACAAACCTAAACAAACCTTCCACTTCGACAACCCCTCCTCCAAAATTTCCGATCCCCGACATTTTACCTGGGATGGCTCTAGACCCCCCCCCCACGAAACCCCCAGCCACCTCCCCCTGGCTTTTGGACCAATCTACACACGTATGTACATAGGTGCTCTTGCCTGTTGGCAAGTTGTCCCTTCCCTCCCGTTCATCCCAGCAGTGGTATAATAGTTCAATATTCCAAAATTTAAACTCAAGATTGCAAAATTCCGCTCGCACTATCCGGATCATAGTGTTGGACCATAGTGCCTCTGCACGATCCGCTGCTGAGCTACCTAGAAACTGAGCCATGAACGCAGCGCCAGACCTCAGTCGTCTGACCCACGCGCACGCTTCTTCAATACTACCAATTCTACCTCCTAGTCCTAGGGCCGAGCTCTAGGCCGTCTACCTACGGCGGAGGAAGGGCGGCAGCTCTGGCACAGGAGGTGCGCTCAAGGGGGGGGGGGGGGGTCCCGGCCCCCCCCCCCCCCATTGGGTATTGTGGTCCCGCTTTTTTGCGGGAGCGACCCCCCCCCCCACTGGCCATCGCCATCCTGGATAAGATGTGGGAAACCCACTCTCATTATTGAAATAAATTGGGCAAACATGCGTTTTTTTGTCCTTCAGTGTAGTGTGACCCAAAAACGCTTAAAAAGTGCTATTTAGGCGTTGTTTTGACACATTTTGGACCAAAAAGCACCGATTTATGCGCAATTTTGGTGCGAAACCTTCCACTTCGACCACCCCCCCCCCCAAAATTTCCGACACCCGGAGGATGGCTCTAGACCCCCCCTCGATACCCTCAGGCTTTTGACCCAATCTACACCTGTCAATCACCTCTTTGTCGCAGCAGTAGAAGCAGACGGAGAACGAGGGGCGCTTCGCCGACTTCTGCAGAACTGCAGACAGAGGTGAGGTGGTCCTACTTTTCGTGCGGGATTGACCGAAGCTGGGGGGGGGGTTGAACCCTACCTACCCAGTTACACCTATGCGCGGCAGTAGGCGCGGTCTCACGCGCACGAGTCAGAAGACTCGGGTCACACAAGCGCGCGCCTTGCAGGAATGAGAGGAAGGAAGGAGGGAGGCCGTTCAAATCCGGGCGCGCGTGTACTGTAGCGGAAATTGCATAATACAACGCGTCGGAAGATCGTAAGGCTATTATACGCGATTTGCATATAAAGCACGTGGGGTATGCGCATCTCAGATGGTCTGGGAAAAGGCAGCGAGGAGTCTTAAAGCGTCGCGACAACACGAAAACACATGGACATGACAACTGCGAGCCCACGCCCAGCCCCAGACAGCACTGGAGCACTCTACGGCAGGTGCAGTGTGTGATTTCGCAGTGACTACGGACACTGTACCAGTATTTGCATACATTCGTTATTTGCGCACCGTAGCGCGCGCTATTTACATCTTCGTGTGTAACGCAAAATCACAAGATACGACACATAAATATGCTAATTGCGAACGGTTTTTGTTGCAAGTTGAGGGTGTAAATAGCACGAACATACCTATGTGAGCAACCATGCAGATCACGAAAATAACCTGTTTTCCGATCCATTACATGTAATCATGAGATCGATCTGTCAGTTATGATTGAGACGAGAACTGCGACGCGCTTGTACCATTGGGAGGAAGGGAGCGAAGAGATCCGAATTACGAGAGAATAGAAGGGAGTGAACCGGAACTGTCTGCGGAGGACGCCGATCGCCCTTTTCGCCTTGGTCACCGCCAGTGGCGTAGCCAGGGGGGGAGGGGGGAAGCTTCCCCCCCCCCCCGAAATTCTCCGAAGCTAAAATTTTTTAACTCTGTTGCAAAAGTGCCAATCTGGGCATTTTTCTCAATTGCAATGCAAATAATGATGAAAACGACACTAAAGAGCCAAATTTTCGCCTGCGGCGCATTGGTTTGCATTAAAAACCGTGAAAGTTCGTTACCCTACTCTAAAAAATTTGCCTGCGGCGCTATTTTGAGCACAGAAATCTACCGTTTTCGACAACATTGCTAACGTTTTGGTGTGAATGTAGTCAGACAAGCGAGCGCAAAGCGTGTAAACAGATTGGATGAGAGAGTGCCTAAAGCTTCCCCAGCCGAAATGGCACAATGTCCAAAAAATTCGACAGGGTCCCCCCTGTTGCAAAATTGAGAATTTGGCCGAAATTGGACTCCCCCCCCCCCCCGAAATCAAGTCCTGGCTACGCCACTGGTCACCGCCCGCTGACAGTGCGGCACGAATGAGAGCCGCGAGTCGAGTCGCGCCCCCAGGTAGGGGTGCTCCTTGACCTACTCCAGCTGCTCGCCCTCCCCCTGGCTACAGCCGTCCCGCTTTTTTGCGGGAGAGAGGCCCCCCTGGGCATCGCCATCCTGGATAACTTTTGGGAAAGACTCTCTCAATATTGAAAAATTGGGTAAGTATGCGTTTTTGGGTCGTTTTTCAGTGTAGTGTGACCCAAAAACACCTAAGAAGTGCTATTAGGCGTTGTTGTGGCACATTTTTGACCAAAAAGCACCGATTTACGCGCTATTTTGGTGCGAAATCTTCCACTTCGACACCCCCCCTCACCCGACATTTTACCAAGCATGGCTCTAGACGCCCCTCGAAACCCCCAGCCCCCCCCCCTGGCTTTGGACCAATCAGCACCTATGGCCGCATGGCGAACGGTGGGGGGCGAACGCACGATTACACGCTAGAGATTTTTGCTTGGGGAATCTAGGCTCTGCTCATCGTCGCCCACGCCTCATCTCAAACAACATCAATTCCTCCTCTCAACACCACACAAAAAACAACAACAAACGTCTCACTCCTCAAAAACAGAATCGCCTAGTTGTCGGCCCAGGGCGAGCGGACGAACCGCGGGCCGGTACGGCGGGCGGAGGCGGCTCGTCGTCGGGCTCGTCGCCGTCGTCCTCCTCCTCGGCGTGGTCCTGGAGCTGCTGCTGGAGCTGCTCTCCCAGTTGTTGCTGCTGCTGCTGCAGCTGCAGGAGCTGCTCTGCGGGCGGCGCGGCCTCCTCGAGCAGGTCGACGGGCGGCAGGGGCTCGGGCAGCGCGCGGACCAACTCGTTAGGCTGGCCCGGAGCCGCGCCCGCCGCCTCCGCCGCGCCGCCTCCTGCAGCTGCTGCTGAATCGGCCCCGGAAGCAGGCCGGAGGTCCTCGGGGACGGCGAAGAGGCGGTCCAGCGCCACTCCGAACACGCCCTCGGCGGGCAGCAGCAATCCCGCTTCCTGAACGATCCGCGCTCCTGCGCGCGCGCGCGCGCGCACCATGCTGCTGCAACTCAGGGGGGGGGGGGGGGGGGGGGTCGGTGGGGGCGGGGTCGGTTGGGGGCCTCCGCGGGCGGGTGGTTTCCCCTTCCCCCGTGTGGTGCCCTCTGTGTCGCTTTTTTCGTGTCGCTCGTCGGCGACCAGTCGGAGAGCGAGCCGGAACAGCTCGTGATGCTCGAGGTGCTCTCACCCATTTTTACCTAAACAAACCTAAACAAACCTTCCACTTCGACAACCCCTCCTCCAAAATTTCCGATCCCCGACATTTTACCTGGGATGGCTCTAGACCCCCCCCCCCCCCCCACGAAACCCCCAGCCACCTCCCCCTGGCTTTTGGACCAATCTACACACGTATGTACATAGGTGCTCTTGCCTGTTGGCAAGTTGTCCCTTCCCTCCCGTTCATCCCAGCAGTGGTATAATAGTTCAATATTCCAAAATTTAAACTCAAGATTGCAAAATTCCGCTCGCACTATCCGGATCATAGTGTTGGACCATAGTGCCTCTGCACGATCCGCTGCTGAGCTACCTAGAAACTGAGCCATGAACGCAGCGCCAGACCTCAGTCGTCTGACCCACGCGCACGCTTCTTCAATACTACCAATTCTACCTCCTAGTCCTAGGGCCGAGCTCTAGGCCGTCTACCTACGGCGGAGGAAGGGCGGCAGCTCTGGCACAGGAGGTGCGCTCAAGGGGGGGGGGGGGGGTCCCGGTCACCCCCCCCCCCTATGGGTATAGTGGTCCCGCTTTTTTGCGGGAGCGACCCCCCCCCCCACTGGCCATCGCCATCCTGGATAAGATGTGGGAAACCCACTCTCATTATTGAAATAAATTGGGCAAATATGCGTTTTTTTGTCCTTCAGTGTAGTGTGACCCAAAAACGCTTAAAAAGTGCTATTTAGGCGTTGTTTTGACACATTTTGGACCAAAAAGCACCGATTTATGCGCAATTTTGGTGCGAAACCTTCCACTTCGACCACCCCCCTCCAAAATTTCCGACACCCGGAGGATGGCTCTAGACCCCCCCCTCGATACCCTCAGGCTTTTGACCCAATCTACACCTGTCAATCACCTCTTTGTCGCAGCAGTAGAAGCAGACGGAGAACGAGGGGCGCTTCGCCGACTTCTGCAGAACTGCAGACAGAGGTGAGGTGGTCCTACTTTTCGTGCGGGATTGCCCGAAGCTGGGGGGGGGTTGAACCCTACCTACCCAGTTACACCTATGCGCGGCAGTAGGCGCGGTCTCACGCGCACGAGTCAGAAGACTCGGGTCACACAAGCGCGCGCCTTGCAGGAATGAGAGGAAGGAAGGAGGGAGGCCGTTCAAATCCGGGCGCGCGTGTACTGTAGCGGAAATTGCATAATACAACGCGTCGGAAGATCGTAAGGCTATTATACGCGATTTGCATATAAAGCACGTGGGGTATGCGCATCTCAGATGGTCTGGGAAAAGGCAGCGAGGAGTCTTAAAGCGTCGCGACAACACGAAAACACATGGACATGACACCTGCGAGCCCACGCCCAGCCCCAGACAGCGCTGGAGCACTCTACGGCAGGTGCAGTGTGTGATTTCGCAGTGACTGCGGACACTGTACCAGTATTTGCATACATTCGTTATTTGCGCACCGTACCGCGCGCTATTTACATCTTCGTGTGTAACGCAAAATGACAAGATACGACACATAAATATGCTAATTGCGAATGGTTTTTGTTGCAAGTTGAGGGTGTAAATAGCACGAACATATGTGAGCAACCATGCAGATCATGAAAATAACCTGTTTTCCGATCCATTACATGTAATCATGAGATCGATCTGTCGGTTATGATTGAGACGAGAACTGCGACGCGCTTGTACCATTGGGAGGAAGGGAGCGAAGAGATCCGAATTACGAGAGAATAGAAGGGAGTGAACCGGAACTGTCTGCGGAGGACGCCGATCGCCCTTTTCGCCTTGGTCACCGCCAGTGGCGTAGCCAGGGGGGAGGGGGGAAGCTTCCCCCCCCCCCCGAAATTCTCCAAAGCTAAAATTTTTTAACTCTGTTGCAAAAGTGCCAATCTGGGCATTTTTCTCAATTGCAATGCAAATATGACGCAGCAAAGTGGGGGATGGGAAACCCCCCCCCCCCCCGTTACCCTACTAAACCATCCCCCCCCCGTCCCCAGTTACAGGTATGAGCGCAAAGCGTGTAAACAGATTGGATGAGAGAGTGCCTAAAGCTTCCCCAGCCGAAATGGCACAATGTCCAAAAAATTCGACAGGGTCCCCCCTGTTGCAAAATTGAGAATTTGGCCGAAATTGGACTCCCCCCCCCCCCCCGAAATCAAGTCCTGGCTACGCCACTGGTCACCGCCCGCTGACAGTGCGGCACGCATGAGAGCCGCGAGTCGAGTCGCGCCCCCAGGTAGGGGTGCTCCTTGACCTACTCCAGCTGCTCGCCCTCCCCCTGGCTACAGCCGTCCCGCTTTTTTTGCGGGCGAGCGGCCCCCCCTGGGCATCGCCATCCTGGATAACTTTTGGGAAAGACTCTCTCAATATTGAAATATTGGGTTAGTATGCATGTTTTTGGGTCGTTTTTCAGTGTAGTGTGACCCAAAAACACCTAAGAAGTGCTATTAGGCGTTGTTGTGGCACATTTTTGACCAAAAAGCACCGATTTACGCGCTATTTTGGTGCGAAATCTTCCACTTCGACAACCCCCCTCTCCAGACATTTTACCAAGCATGGCTCTAGACGCGCCTCGAAACCCCCAGCCCCCCCCCCCCCCCCCTGGCTTTGGACCAATCAGCACCTATGGCCGCATGGCGAACGGTGGGGGGCGAACGCACGATTACACGCTAGAGATTTTTGCTTGGGGAATCTAGGCTCTGCTCATCGTCGCCCACGCCTCATCTCAAACAACATCAATTCCTCCTCTCAACACCACACAAAAAACAACAACAAACGTCTCACTCCTCAAAAACAGAATCGCCTAGTTGTCGGCCCAGGGCGAGCGGACGAACCGCGGGCCGGTACGGCGGGCGGAGGCGGCTCGTCGTCGGGCTCGTCGCCGTCGTCCTCCTCCTCGGCGTGGTCCTGGAGCTGCTCTCCCAGTTGTTGCTGCTGCTGCTGCAGCTGCAGGAGCTGCTCTGCGGGCGGCGCGGCCTCCTCGAGCAGGTCGACGGGCGGCAGGGGCTCGGGCAGCGCGCGGACCAACTCGTTAGGCTGGCCCGGAGCCGCGCCCGCCGCCACCGCCGCCTCCTGCAGCTGCTGCTGAATCGGCCCCGGAATGGCCAGAATGGTTACCCTGCTTACCCCCCAGAATGGTCCCCGACCCCGCCCCCACTTCAAAAATCGGGTTACATGTATGCTTCGTTCTGCGAAGAGAGAGTTCGGTTATAGTAGTTTACTTCTCTGTCCTTGCGTTTAGTACAAGAAGAGGAGGAGAACACTACGCTCGCATTGTCACTTGCGAAGCGCTTCAAAAGAGGCAACTCCATTGAGGATTTTGGTAAACAATTCGTCAGACAAGCGGTCGAAGGCATCGCCCACGCGAACTGCGCGATGCCACTTGCACCTTGGCCGCCTTGAAACGTTGCGCTGCTGCAGACCAGCCGGCTGTGAAGGCGTCTGCTTCAACGCCCGACATCTTGCACTGCCGAAGCTCTACAAGTTCAGCTGATTAGCGGCGACAACACCAACAACAACAATAATCTGGGCAGATTCGTTGACCCAACAAGGTATGGTTGAGAGCATAGCATGCACAAGAGCCGCATAGAACCTGAATCTTGGAAAAGCGAACAGCACAAGGCAAGCCACGTAACAACACACACGACACAAGGTTCTAATAACACTGTCCCTGTTTGGGGAGACAAGGCAGAGAACCCCAAAGTTGCGCGTGTAGGGTGTCCAGATTCCAGATTGCAGAAGTGTGGTCGTATGATGTTCGCTTTCAATGTATATTGCCCTTTTTCAGAATCCACTGCACTGTGCATCACACATGAGTCACTGCTGGCTTTGCAACCTCGCAACACGTACAACTGTATTCTTCTACAAGATCTCATTCGTAGGTCAAGACACCAATGGGCAGCTGCCTCCGGTCCCCATACTCAACGAAACAAACGGTCGCCATCTCTTGGTCCGCCGACAATGTCACAATCTTCGCCTTGTAAAACTGAACAAAAAGGGTGTCTAAAACTAAGAACAAGAGGAAAGAGCCTATTTCAACCTATTGTTGACCAAAAAAGTACCAGTATAATTCAAAAAATGGTCGGCTACCCCACATTTTTTGCTCTGGAGACCCCACCCCCAGAATTAGGCTATTTAGCCCCCCCCCCCCCACTCTGCCAGACCCGGTTATAGGTAGGGGGGGGGCCTAATATATCCCTAGTCCACATTTGACTTATAGGCTTCATACGTTTCTTTGTGTATGTGCACCGAGTCCAAGCCAAGTCACGCACCATTCCATCGTCAAATGGCGCCATGCACAGCTGTCCCACTTGGAATGCGCATTGAGCAATTGCTGCACTGGCACGATTGGAATTCGAGGATTGTGCTGATTGCGTTCGGTTCTGCTGCTGGGCGGCCGGAGCGTCAACAACGCCCAGCGTTGGGAAGTCGTCAGCTTTCGTCGCGTCGAATCCCCCGCCTTGGTGGGATTCGTACCGACGCGGCGGCTGGTATGAATTCCGCTGGTCGGCTGAATCGACACGACAATTGCTGAGGGTCAGTTGGGCAGTGACAGTCAGCAAGAGCAGACATGCAACGGGCCCTTTTGGTGGGGTGTAGGAGACCGTTCTGCTATGGGGGCCTCTGCCCATACCTGTAACTGGGGGGGGGGGGTTTTGGGGGGTTTCCCTCCCCCACTTGTTGGTTTTGACCCTACCCACACCCCCCCCCCAACCCTCCCCCCAGGTTCGTGCGAAACCCCACCCAACCCCCCCCAGACTTTTTGAAAACTTTCTACTACATACTATATTGCTAAATAAATGCACTTTGTACAGTGTTTTTGAGCAAGAATCGACCCAAAAGTGTCTAGTTTGCGTTATTTACAGTGTATTTTGGCTAAAAAGTACCTATTTTCAGGCTTTTACAGTGTATTTTTGACTAAAAATAGACCAAAAATTGCCCATTTTTTTTCCGCCCAGACCCCCCTCCTCCAGATTTTCGCCCCCCCCACCACCCCCCACCCCCCCCAGAAAGTGCCCGAACCCCTCCCCCCCAGGTCCAATTCCCGGTTACACCTATGCCTCTGCCCCTATAGCAGCAGTTGAAAATTGTTGGGAGAGGAGGGGTACCAAACGCGACCCCAATTTTTGCACCGAAATAGCGTTCGCATAGATACTTTGGCCAAAATAGCTTTTCTCACCAAGAAAAGTCGCAAAACATGCAGGTTTATCGTGCGGGACACTGGAGGTTGAAAAAAAATTGAAAGTACCTAAAGGGGGGGGGGGGCTTTGGGTCGGATCGGAGGGGCTGAGGAAGGGAAGATTGTGGGGAAGGCACAACCTCCCCCCCCCCCGCGTTTTCCTTCCCCCCCCCGCTCCACAAATCACATCCAGTTAGCAAGATGCTTATTTTTTCCATGCTCGTACCAGTGTTTCTTTGTCCTCCTATGCCACGACAGAAAATGTTACTTCTGTCTTGTCAAGGCCTCTGAAATGCGCCCCTTTCTTGAAATCTGTCGCCTTGCTGGAATCTGTCCTTTCTTGGGCCGAATCTTCCCCTGTCATCGCCAGTACGATGGCCTCTATTGTTGTTCTCATTGTATCCTTGGTGACTTCTGTCCACATAAGCATTTTGAACGGGATTCGAAACGGGTTTGGGCACGCCTCCGCTGACGAAATCCAACAGTGTCACATTGGCCGACGGTTTGTACGCGTCCTCGTTGAAGTCGTCGTCGTCGTCTTCAAAATTTCTCGAATTCTTCTTAAACCGGTTTCTGGAGGCTGGATTGAACTGGGGCCCTGACTCGCGCGCTTTGGCGTTTCGAACGTTGGCCATTCCAGGTGGTTTTTGAGGAAAACCGCTCGAAGGAACTGTTGACGGCTGGGCGGAGTCTCGCAGGCTCAGGTCGACCTCCAATTTGGCCGCCAGCTGAACCCAAGAGAATGATTTATGGACGTACGTGTATGTAACTGGGCGAGAGGTGGTTTGGAGAAGGGAAGGGGCGTCGGAAGTCAACACGCCCGAATATTTTGCAGTTGCTTCTCCGCGGCCCCCCCCCCCATCCCGGCATGACATGGTTACCGGAATGCATGTATATTTATCAACAACCAGAACAAGAGCACGCACAAAGCCTTTCGATTGAGTCAACATGCGCACCTTGGCCTGTACGTCGCCCAAGCGCAAAGACGCGCCGCCGGTGGGGGCGCGCGCAGTTTGTCTCGCACTGTCGATGTTCGCCTTGCGGGCCAAATCGAACTCAGTCGGCTCGCTCTCATCCGCTTCTTCCGCTGCCTGCGACTGGCCTAGACATGTTGAGACGCTTAAAAAAGAAATTAATAAACGGTAATCGGCTGGTCTATAACAAGTGAAAATGAAACATGCATCGCAAACATTAGGGAGATGGAAAACCAGGTGTGGAATGAACGGAATATGCGTGCGTGCGTGCATGCGTGCGTGCGTGCGTGCGTGCGTGCGTGCGCGCGCCCTTGCCGTTCGTTTTATGTTTGTTGCAATTTTTACAGCAACCATCCAACAATGAACCAAGTGACCAACCTCTAGAATTCTTCTGAAACTGCGGCGTGATGAGTTGGTTCTTCCGATTGAAAGGCACCCATTTTGGGGGCGCATTCGCCCCCGACGCCCGCTGTCGACCTTTGAAATTGTGGTAGGCGTTCTAAAGAATCGCAAATTTTAAAAATACAATGCATTTTCCGCGTGTAGTCTCTATACTAATGGCCAGCGAAAGTGAACCGCATACCATGTGGTATGTGCACATGCATAGCTACAGCTACAGGTCTAGATAACGAGTGAAGCGCACATAAATCCAAGTCGCGACACACAAACAGAGCGTTAAATTTCTTTTTTAATTTTCGGGAAATCGCCTCTTGGTTTGTAGTGTGCGTCAGATATCTCAAAATCACATGATTTGTACATCTGTTGCGTACAGTGAATACGCACTCAGGAATTCCCGCATGCATACCCAAACCACACAGAGTCACAAAGCACCTTATTGGTCTCCCAGCGCTCGACCAAATGCTGCACCCTGCCACCAAGATTGGTGACGCTCTTATTGGTGAGCAACAGCATGCCGCATTCCAGTCTCACCGAGCCTGTCAGCCGCAGCTTCGTGCCGGGTGCAGTGCTCATGCTGGAATAAGGCAGAGAAACTTTATCGGTGAAAGAAAAAAAACACTTTTCGGGACATTTGGTCTAATTCTTGGCAAAAAGGGACCACACCACCCACTTAAGTGCAACTTCAATGTGAACAAAAGCATGCGTCCCCCTCAGGGTTGCACAATTTAAAAAAAAAATGATTTTTTTTTAATTTAAACTAAAGGTTTGATTTTTTTCGTAAATGCAGTGAATGCAGCCACCTGACACAAGAGAGCGTTTCAGTTTCCAGTCCAGAAATGGAGCTGTGTCCATCGGTGAAATCGATTCTCAGCAGTCTCTCCTTGCTGTTACTGTTGTTGTGTTCGTTCACTTTGGGCACAGACACATTCCTGATATTCCGGATCTGCATAATCAGTGGCCCGATCAATTCTGATTTCGACCGGTCCAAAGCCATCTCCAAGCGTGGCTCGCCGAATTCTTTTATGTCTGTCTAAATTGTTTCAAGCAAAGTCCCATTTTATCACAATTTCTTGCAAAATACTCACGTCTAGTAAATTCTTCTTTATGAGCATTAAATTCGGATTTTCGACACCATGCTCCAAGAGATAATCCCGCTTCACTGACCTGAACTTTTTTTTAATTTCTTTATATTTGCTCACAATTGCTTTAGAGAAAGTACCATCCGTCGGCTGCCAGTTGCGACTGCAATTTCTCCATTTAGTTGAGTATCAATGGATCGCGATCCGCAAATCAGCATCCACTTTTGGAAGAAAAAATTTTTGAGCCGTGCTTCCGATAACTACGTCGTACTTCTATGTTTTAAATCTTCTCCATACCGTAAGACGGGAATACCCGATCCATATGCACCATACGCACCATGTGCACCATGTGCACCAAGCCTTCGTTATTTCGGTGCGATATTTTTCTCTCTTGTCTCTCCGTCTCGCATATCTCTAAACCGGGGGGAGGGGGATTATCGGGTGACCGAAGGCAACCGCCACTCTTATCTGTCTGTCAGTCCGTGCGCGTGCACGCGCGTGCGCGTGTACGTGCATGTGCGCGAGTGCATGTGCGTGCACGTGCGTGTGCGTGCGTGCACGTGTGCGCGCTCGTGTGCACGTGTGCGCGCGCGTGTGCACGTGCGTGTGCGTGCGTGCGCGCCTAAGCAAGCCTAAGCCTAAGCACACGAGAGCGGACACGCTAGCCAGCCGAGCAACGCGTCAGCACGTGCGTGCAACTGTGCCGACTCGTCGTCTCGCCGTCGCCAACGTCAGTCTTAGCGCGCTGTCGCAGCTCTCTGTCTTCTGGCCAGCAGACCATGCCGGACAGGACGACTACGTCGTCCCGGCAGCGTCGACAAGAACTGCCGACACGCCAGCCGACCGAGTAACACGAGCTGGCGGCTCGTCGTCACTCGTCAACGCGCACCTTGTCGACACCACCACCACCACACGCGATGGCACGCACGCAACCAACGACAGCAGTTTGCAATTGCAAGGTACGGCTGGCAGGCCTTGGTTGTGCCAGTCGGTCGTCACAAGCCCGCCAGCAGCTGAGTAGCGCCGCCAGACCCCTCCCACATGCGGCGGTCTCCAGCAACTGATCCAGCCCAGAAGCCGACAGCTCACAGGTGGCAGTGGGCGACTGCTTCTTCTGATCCCTGGGTTACCCTAAGCCGTTTCGCTCGGTCATGGCTAACGTTGTGGTCGCGAACTACGCTGTCATTTACTACCTTAATAACTATTGAGTGTATGTAGAGACCGTGTGTCTCCCGCACCCTCTATTCCCCGTCGCCCCCTTTGAGCCTTCGTCGTTACTGTGTGTGCGTCGCCCTTGTCTGTCTGCCTGTGCGTCGCTCGTGGCAGCGGGCCCGCCAGCCAGCCAGCGCGCCGCATATACTTTGTGTGTAAAGGCCTCCCCTCCCCCACCCCCCTTCGCCCGTGGGAACGGCCTTTTCCGGTCGTTCCTCACTCTTGCTGTTATGTCCTTTGCGCGCACGCGACTTTTGTGCCAAACTGGCGTCGTGAGCGCTGTGTCGTCGAGTCAAGACCGCTGCCGATTGTTGCCGCCCTCTTGGGCTTTGGAGCGTGGCTAGGCCGTCGCGAGGGCAGGGAAGAAGGAAGAGAGAGAGAGTGTCGCACGCACGCACGCACGCCCGCCGCGACACTGCGTGGGTTTAAGCCGAAGTTGAGCCGGTCTTGAGAGGAGGAGCGCAGTGGAGGAGGGTTGGAGTCGTCAGTCTGGGACTGACCTGAGGTTGGAAGGGGTGCGAGGTTGAGGTACCCGCCCCGTCGCCACCTCAGTCCCTCCTGCCAGCTGGTAGCAGAGAAGCTGCCAGTCTCTTCAGTGGTGCCGCGACCGGGCTTCACACCTACGCCGCTTCGTCTGCGTCCGGCCGGGCCGGCAGACAAGCTCAAGGCCGACCCACGGAGTGTGGGAGAAGAGGAGGGAGAGGTACTGGTGCTCAGCCAGCACCCAGCCTCAGCCTTCCCAATTTCCCTCCTTCTTCTGGCGGAGCTTCCTCTTCCGACGACGGAGAGCAGCAGCAGAGCCGAAGGAAAGGCGCTCAGGCAGAAGGAAGCGCCAGCGACTGAGAAGATGTCGCAGTCAGCCGTCAAGTGCTGGACCTGCGACAGCGACGTGTCCCTCTTGGACGAGGAGTGCAGCACGAGCGACTGCCGCAGAAGAGTGTGCGCGCGCTGCCTGTCAACGGACCCCACCGGTGTGGTGTGTCCCCAGTGCCTGCAGGACCGCAGCACGGCGTCGACAGTGCGTGGCGCCAACGTGGACGACAACGTCAGCGAGAGGAGCATGGAGCGGCAGATGCGTCGTCTCCTGGAGATGATGCAGGCGATGTCGGCCGAGCAAAGCGCCCAGCGAGAGCTCGGGCAGCAGCTGTCGACTCAGGTGCAGCAGATGGCGTCCGAGCAGGAGGCCCAGAAGGGCGCTCTCAGTCGACTGTCTGTCGGCTGGCCGGCCACGCCGCACCTGCAGTCTGCCGACACCTCGTCTGCTCAAGCCGCCGCCCTCCTGCCGACCGCGCTGTCCGCAGCTGCCGCGTCGACTGTCGTCGACAGCAGCAGCGCCACGCAAGGCGTCCAGCTCGCGCAGCAGCAGCAACAGCAACAGCAGCACGCGCCTCCTCCGTCCAGTGGAGTGACAGCGCCGAGTGGAGTGGTCGTCACGCTGGGACGAGGCGCTGGCGACCGCGGCGAGTCGAGCGTGTGGGTAGCTGGGCCGATGGGTCTTCCGGCCATGGGGCAGGCGCCTAGCGCTGCCGCCAGCTACGCCGCCGTCTCGCAGACGCCTCAGAGCAGAGCAGCGTCGTCAGCAGCAACAACAGCCAAACTTCGACGACTCTGCCGAAGCGCTGGGCGCTGGCGGCAGCAGCGATTCAGTCGCCGAGTTGGGGCCCTACAATGAGAAGCTCATCGAGCAACGTGGCTGCTTCTCTGGCTCCACGGACGAGATGACGGTGGAGGCGTTGCTCTTCCGGTTCGAGCAGAAGGTCAAGGGCGCGCGCGAGCCGCGCTCGCGCTGGGGTTACTACCTCATGTCCTGGCTCACCGGACCTGCAGAGCTCACGCTCATCAAGTATCGGCGTCAGCTCGACAAGGAGCAGCTGACGTTTGATGAGATTGCGGGCAAGCTGCAGGAGCTCTACGGGACCAGCCGCAACTACCTCTACTACTATCACCAGCTCCAGGCCATCCGATGGGAAGTGCAGACGATCGACCAGCTGGTGGCCGAGATCAGGGACTTGGCCATGAAGGCCTACCCCGATTACACGGCGGAGCAGTGGAGCCACGAGGCGAGGATGGTGCTGATGCGCGTCGTGCCCGAAGAACTGCAGATGCAGGTCCTCTCGATGCACCGACAGCCGTTGGACGACATCGTCACTTGGTTGCGGCACGCCGGCGAGATGTCGGAGGCTCGCCGAAAGAGGGAGCAACTCTTCGACGAAGCCGTGGCGGCGAGAGTGGCTGGCCAGGGGTCAGCGAGGCAGCAGCCTCACCGCAACCAGTGGGAACGATTCGCGAGCCAGTGGCCGCAGTCGTCGATGCGCCAGCAGCAGCCAGAAGAGGCGTCTCTACAGGAGGAGCCGCCGGGACGGCGGAAGTTCACGGCTGACTACCGACCGACAGTGGAGACGGCCGAGCAGCCAGTGGTCCAGCAGCGATACTATGGGCCACTGACGTGCTACAACTGCAACGGCCAAGGGCACATGGCCCGTGACTGCCCGTCTCAGCCCAACGAGCGTCGGAGCGGACGCGGCCGTGGCAGCAGTCAGCGCGGTGGCCAAGGCAGTTGGAAAGGCCGTGGCGCGCACGCTCACATGGTGGAGCCGCGCCCGGGGCAGCACAAGTACAGCTACAAGGCGGAGTCGCAACAAGAGGAGGGAGAGGCGGCTGCGGAGGAGCAGGGAACGCCTACCTCCAACTCCCCGTCCACGCCGGTCCAGCGGGAGAAGGGCTGGGACGCGGTGGTGGCCAGGCTCATGGAGAGCAACGGGGTCGAGGCCAACGAGGTGGGACAGGCGGCGGCGGTGCCAATGAGCATCGAGCCTGGAGATGGCGACCTTGGCAAGGGGCCAATGCCGATCATCGACGCCCAGATCGACGGTCAGCAGCACATTCGGCTTTTGGCCGACACTGGCGCCGGGCCAGCGCTGCTGATCGACGTCCGCCATCTGAAGCGCCTGTTGCGCCACGTGGATCCGTTCGTCTTCGAGGCCCAGGTGGCGAAGGCGAAGGTGTCAAAGACGACTTTGCACTCGAGCACCGGTGACGAGCTGGAGATCAAGGGCTCGGTGAAAGTCGACGTCACGGTGAACGGGATCACCAAGAAGCTGCCCTTGACCATCACGAAGGGCATGCACGACTCGCCTTTCCATGACGGCATCATGGGGTCGGCCGCCCTGATGGCCTTTGGCTTCAAGTTGGTGGCGCCGACCAGTGGCAAGTGCCTGCTCAGCGGAGTGCAGTACGACGTGAGCAATGAGCCCGACAGCCAGCGACGGCTGACGGCGCAGCGCGGTCCGTCCAGCTCTGAGCTGAACACGGACACGCTGCGAGCGATCGTCATCAGTGGGCTCCAGAAGTTCTGCAAGGACGAGGGTCTCACCGCAGAGCAGGGCACGTCACCCATGGTGGGCGAGGTCGTCGTCAGCAGCAAAGAGAAGCAGGGCTGGCAGCCGCACTGCGGTGACTGGCCGAAGCCGAAGAAGAAAAAGGCACCGCTCGAGGGCAGAGGGCTCTGCGAGTTGGACGACTCTGATGGCGATACAGAACATAAGACTCCGCTGTTGCGTCGAGCAGTTTCTCAAAGTCGAGTCGAGTCCAAAGCAAGTGACGTGCAGCTGGTGGAGGAGAGGCAGTCGGAATTGCTGCAGCTGCAGGATGTCACGAGGTGCCAACTGAGCAAGAAGAGCTGCAAGAAGAAGCGCCAACGACTGAAGCGGGCTGACGTCGAGGGAGTCGAGGTGGTGTGCGAGCTGCATAACCCCTCCAGGACTGCCCAGTGCGATGCGCCGCTTGGACGAAAGTCGATGGCTGAGCCGAGTGGACAAGTGGTGCCCACCCTGTCTGTGCAGTCTCGCCAGGGCGAGATCGGGGCGTCCATCTTCTGTGTCGAGACGCAGAGGCGCGACTACCCGAAGGATGCGCAGGGCAGTGGCGGCGAGCACCAGAAGACACGCCGGACGGAGATGGGCTGCGGTCGCAGAGCCGACTACAGCCAGGGCAAGGATGTCGCTGTCAAGTCGAAGAAGACCGAGGAGACGAAGACAGCGCCGACGAAGGCTAGCAATGAGAAGGTGTTGCCTAGCTGTAAGGGTGGCAGTTTTAAGTCCAGCAGCAAGAACAGCAGACAGGAGCCTTCTCGCTTGCGAGACGAGCACGAAGCCAAGGAGGGTGACGTGTCTCGAGTCAAGACGGAGCTGAAGCTGGGCAGGACTGCTCACTCCATGTCGCCTGTCAACGTCGACAGCCGACCTGTGAACCACAGTAGCGAGATGCTGTGGGCCAAGCAGAGCTCTTGGTCCGACGGCAAGCCGATCCAGTCTCTCGCTATGCAGGGAATTGCCGAGGAGAGACTCTCGAAGGCTCAAGCGCACTCCAGGGGAGAGGCGAACGCCCCTCTGGTCGGACTGACCGGCGTAAGGCGCCTCAGTCGCTCTGAAGAGCAGCGGGCGATTGCTGGAGCGCGACTGTCGAGTGACGACAATGAGCCGAGCGGTCAGTTGGCGGTCACCGAGACAGCAAACTGTCGGATACGGCGGGCAGGACCCTGCAGCCCGATGCCGACTTTGGTGACAGCGAGGCCAACGACGCTGCGGAGGTCCAGGGCCATGGCACGCAAGTGCTGAAGAACACCGGCGAAGCCGCCGACCAGGGCCAGGGCGATTAGATTGCGCCGGTCGGAGAGGCTCACTTCGCGGTTGAAGTGCGGGCGGTGGCCAGCTGCAAGCAGCGTACCATCCCTGAGCTTGGCCACTTGCTCAAGACGTCCAGCTTGCTGGATGAGCAAGGCCGGTTGCGCGTGAACCAGTGGTCAACTGCGATGCAGCGTCGGCCCAGAACTGCCAATGGAGACTGCTGCGGAAAGAAGAGAGTCTTGGAGAACCTGGCAAAGGATGTGGTCAACTGGAAAAGCGTCCCACTGGCGCTGTGCTCGCCGATGAGCAACCCTGTGTTGGCTCTGGAGCACAGCGAGCGGAACCTGTTCCAGTTGGAGATGACTGAGTACGGGGTCGGAGTGGACAAGGAGGGAGAACAGTTGACGATGGCTAAGCACCCGTTCCCCTTGCTAAAGACCTTGCAAGTGGGTGGTTCCCAAGGCAATGGCTAATCGTCTGCTGCGACGAAGAAGCGTGGACGAGGTCCACAATAGAGGAGGGAGACTGTAGAGACTGTGTGTCTCCCGCACCCTCTATTCCCCATCGCCCCCTTTGAGCCTTCGTCGTTACTGTGTGTGCGTCGCCCTTGTCTGTCTGCCTGTGCGTCGCTCGTGGCAGCGGGCCCCCCAGCCAGCCAGCGCGCCGCATATACTTTGTGTGTAAAGGCCTCCCCTCCCCCACCCCCCTTCGCCCGTGGGAACGGCCTTTTCCGGTCGTTCCTCACTCTTGCTGTTTTGTGCTTTGCGCGCTCGCGACTTTTGTGCCTTTCTGGCGTCGTGAGCGCTGTGTCGTCTTGTGTAGCGCGCTGCCGATTGTTGCCGCCCTCTTGGGCTTTGGAGCGTGGCTAGGCCGTCGCGAGGGCAGGGAAGAAGGAAGAGAGAGAGTGTCGCACGCACGCACGCACGCGCGCCGCGACACTGCGTGGGTTTAAGCCGAAGTTGAGCCGGTCTTGAGAGGAGGAGCGCAGTGGAGGAGGGTTGGAGTCGTCAGTCTGGGACTGACCTGAGGTTGGAAGGGGTGCGAGGTTGAGGTACCCGCCCCATCGCCACCTCAGTCCCTCCTGCCAGCTGGTAGCAGAGAAGCTGCCAGTCTCTTCATGTATCTATCGTTGCTGTGTGTATCGTGTAACACAAAAATTAAAACGGTAAAAACAAGATAAATAATAAAGCTTAATAACATTGAATTGATATAAAGAACAGACGCAAACATTTCAAATAAACAAAATTGATACTGTTTTTAAAAGTATTCGACGGAGAGACAGGAGAGAAAGTGTCGCACCGAAATAAGGAAGCTCTCGTGCACATGGTGCATATGGTGCATATGGTGCATATGGATCGGGTATTACCGGTAAGACCGAATATCCAGGGGCGGATCTAGAAATTTTCGGCTCAGGGGGGCGAACGAGCCCATACCTGTAACTGGGGGGGTGGTTGGGGGGGCTGTGGGGGCCCCCCACTAGTTTTTCAACCACCCCCCAACTCCCCCCCGACCCCCCCCCCAGAATTTTCCCAAAGGATTTTCGTCATGTCTAAAACGATAAAAGTGAGTAACTGTTGGTGTTTTTCAGTGCTTTTCAGTGTTATATGACCATAAAACAGCTAAATAACACTGTTTACACCCTTTTAATACCCATTTTAGACCAGTAAGTACCATTATAACTCAAACAATGGTTTGCTGCTGCTGGCGCGTTGCCTTCTTATTCGGTTTACCCACACGTACCACAGGCCAACAGAGCCGCTGCGGCGCGCACGAAAAAGCAGACACGACGCGCCTGGCTGGCGCCAGCCGCCGGATATACGTGCATGACGCATACGTTGCGCCTAGCTGTTCTAAGCTACGCTTGCGACTATGTTCTGCACTGGATACGATGTGTAGCTCTAGCTATCGCGTAGCGACACTCCCGCCCGAATTGGTGTTCTAGTTGGCCTTGCGCTTGCATCGACGCCACATGGAGAGCGTGATGCAACGGACGAGCAGGGGCAGTACATGGGGGAGGACAGCGATCGTTATGAAGATGCACGCGATCGTGAGAGCGACCACAATGAGCGCGATGAGAGCGCCGCGCAGCCAGCCCTGCGTCAGCCAGTCGCCGATCGCCGAGAGAGCCTCATTCGCTTGGCTCCACCAGCGTTGCAGATCCTTGAGCGATGTGCTCAGCCAGCTCTCTCTCGCGCTGCCTGCAGGGGCCGCTGAGTCGCTGACGGAGGTGCTCGTGTTGAACAAAGGCCCTGGAGTGTCGACGTAAGCCAGTTGTCCATGTATGCTGAAGGAACTTGAACCGCCTGGACACATAAGCGTGCACTCTTCGTTGATGCTTGGTTTGGTCAAGACGATTCTGGTTGTCCTTGGCTCGTTTGTTGGAGCGCACTGTACGCTGAAGCGCGTTGTCTTGCAGTTGACGTGTCCGACTGCGGTCCCAAAGTCTGTTTCACAGCTGTAGTTGAACTGTGCACCGGACAGGCAGTTGTAACATCCTGTCAGCTCAATGAGCGTTAATTCGCAAGTGCTCTTGTCGTTGTACGCTGTCAACTTGTAGTCGCTGAGTGAGACTTGGAGTTCCACTGCGGTGGTTTGATCTAGTTCCGCTTGGACGCTGTTGTTTACTGGCAGTAGCGTCAATCCAAAGGTACTCATGGGTAAGAGACGTTCCTGGTCATCGAAGAGAGGCTCCAGAACGCCGTCTTGACAGTCGCAAATGATCGATTCACCGCAGCTTCCTTCGAGTTGGCAGCTGCACAGGTCTCTCGGTATGAAGCAGTTGAACTTCTCAGCTTCGTGCGCGTTGGGGCACTGAATGCTGCCAATGGTCCCTTTCCGCGGCAAGCCAGGCGCAGACGCTTCAACCAGCGCAACTCGCAGTCCGTCTGACAGGAACCTGCTGTTCAGAGTGGGAATTGGCGGTTGTGTGATGGAGACCAGGGCAATTTGCACTTGAGAAAACTCTACTGGTATGCCTGGCAGCAGCGTTAGTGTGGATTCAGTGCTACTGTTGTGCGCTTCTTGCTTGCGAACCAGCAACTCAACGTTGTAAGTCCATTTTGGGCAAGAGAATACTTCATACACGGTCTCTGACTTCGTCACTGCATACGTTCTGTAGAAGGTGCAGCCGTCCATGAAGAGGATGCAGCCACAGCCCCATCCGCCAGGGGAAATGCGACAGTGTGTGTGCCCTGGCTGGTTGATGAGTCCTTCACTGAATTCGTCAAGTGGTTCATTCTCTTTTGTCAGTACACACTTGAGCTCGCTTGAACAAGTGCCAGTGCCTAGGCAGCGCTTGACAGCATATCGCATCATTCTAAACGACCTTGTAAAATATTCGCTTTGTCTCTGGCAGCTGAGCGACACAGACTTGATCTCAAGAGTTATGGTTCCGGCAGGCTCTCCCCCCTCAAATTGCAGCATCAGGCAGATCGTCTGGCCAACGACTGCTGTAGACAGACGTAGCGTGCGGTTGAGCGTGCACTCCATAGTCCCTTGCGGTAGGACGACGCAGGAATCTTGATAGGCGGTCAGAGTGGTGACTTGAGAGCAGGCCTCGACGGGAGTGAGCAAGCAGCAGAGCAGGACCAACGCCGTGTAGTAGGGCAGGTCGCGTCGTGCGGCATAGCGGGGCATGAGACGGTTGGAGCGCACGGCCGGTTGGCTGGGAGGCAAGAGCGCGGTGTGGGAGGAGGTGCCTGTGGGAGACGCGTGAAGCTGCGCATAAGCTGGTAGCACGGCGGTACGGTAGGCTCTGTTGCGAATGCCTTTGAGACACCTCCAACTGCAGTGTCCAGTCAAGCGGAGGCAACGCCACAGACAGCTGAGGGTGTGGGTGAAGAGGCTCAATAGCTTGGAAAACAGGTAGACGGCCATCGTGACGCAATAGAGCAGAATGACTGCAATCAGGATGGCAACTGTTGAACTGCAATGGAGATTCTTGAGGCGTAGAATGCAGAAGTAGCAGGAGATTGTTTCGCAAAACGGTTGGCCCAAACATTCAGCAGTGATCGTCCTGGTTAGTTGTCCTTGTGACCAAATTTTCACCTTGACTGTGTGCGTTGTAGAACTCAGCTCTGGTGGGAGCAGAAAGGTGAAGTCGGGCTTGGGAAAGCTGACCTTGAAGAGAAACGGGTAAGAGTCAATTTGCACAAATGAGACATTGGCTTGGAGATGCAGCTGAAGGCCACCCTTGGTGCATCGAACGGAGCAACTGGAGCACAGGCTGGCCAGTTTGCGCGTTTGCTTGAAATCGTAGACCAGACGCTCGACAGTACCGTATGCACGAATCGGGATGCGGCCTAGTGAAGTGACAAAGTATGCAATGGGCGTAGTCTGGTAGTAGCAGAATTTTGTCCCGCTGGAGTGGCATTGGTTGTTGCTGCAGAATTGCGGAGTCCCTGTAGGCAGACCAGTTCCGAGGCACTTGAATTGGGCAGACTGCGCTTCCATCCACTGCAGAATAGGCGTTTTGACGAAGAACGTCGAGCCGTTGAAAAGCTGTATTTGATGCAGCAGTCTGGTAACTGGTCTGGATGCACAGGTTGGCTTTCGGTGCAGCGAGCAGACGTTGGGCTGCTCAGCTCGCAGGATGGAGTCAAAATCGACAGTTGTCTGTTCAGCGTGAACTTCAGTAGCAGAGCACTGAAAGGCCCATGCAGGGCACGGGCAGCGCGGTCCACAACGCCCTTGACCATTCAGATGCCCACCCTCACAGCTGATGTGACGCCAGCAGTACTGTTGCTGTTGGTCTTGAAAAACGACATCTCCTTGAGCAGTGCAGTTGTCAGAGACGAGAGGCGTATAGAGACTGCTGTCGTGGTTCGAGCTGCATTGGTGTGGCTGGAGCTGCTCTAATTGCACTGGCGTGACAGGAGAGATGCAACAGAACAAAAAACAGGCCAGTAGAAGGATGTGAGAGAGGCTGAAGCTGCTCGTCGTCTTTGGCAGGTGCTTGGGCAGGACTTCAGTAGGGAACAAGTGATTGATGGGTCGCGTGAGTGTGGTTCCATTGGGCAGTCGCACATCCGCCGAACGCACGTGGTTGTCGTGGCCGTGATGCACGTTGGAGATGCGCCCCAAGGACCAAGAGCCTCTGGGAAGGTTGTCTTTTTTGATTAACACCAGAGCACCCGGCCTTGGAACGTCCGACTCGTGGACTCTGGGCGTCTTGTGGCTCTGGACAAACCGTTCTCGCAAGCTGGGGATGTATTCTTGTTGCCATAGCGTCCAGAAGTCGTCCAAACAGCGCTGTGACTTCTTCCACACCTTCAGCAGCTGCTGGCTGGAGTCGATGGTAGGCACATAGGTCGGATCGTCATCGTTTTCTTCGAAGGCGAAGGTACCCAATTGCGCGTTGGGCAGCAGGAAGTCCACAGGCCGAAGGATTTTCAGGGAATTGATGTCGTCGTAGATGTGAGTCAGGGGACGCGAGTTCACTACAGCTTCCGCCTCGCAGAGAAAAGTCAGAAACTGGTCATTGTCGAGCATCCGCCGTCCCACCGCTCGTTTTAGCGCATTCTTGACAACACCGACGAGTCGCTCGTACAGTCCACCTTGCCAGGGCGCATATTCGGTGATGAAGTTCCATTCGATTCCGTGATTGGCCAGATAGCTCCACAATTCGTCGTCTTGCTCGTGGGTGGTCCACAGTTGGTGCAGCAACTGGGCCGTCTGGTGAAACGCTTTCTGGTTGTCAGAGATGATCTTGGATGGCTGGCCTCTGCGAGCAATGAAACGACGCAGGCAGCTCAAAAACTGGTTGCTGGTCATGTCATAGGCTGGTTCCAGATGAACCGCTCTTGTGACAAAGCAGGTAAACAAGCACACCCACACCTTACGTTTCTCGGCTGAATGTTTGATGTACAGTGGACCGAAGTAGTCGAGGCCCACATACTGGAACGGCCGTGATGGAGTCACTCTGTCTGTCAGTAGCTGTGGCATGGGAGGTAGCTTGAATGGCCCGCCGCCATAGAACCGTTTTAACGGGCACATTCCAATCACCTTGTTGACTGTGCGTCGACCCTGGGGCACCCAGTATTGCTCGCGAACAGAAGCCAAAGTCTGCTGAAGTCCAGCGTGGTGCAGATCTTGGTGGCATTGCCGAATGACCAAGTGTGTGTAGTGGCTGTTGGTTGGCAATAGTTTGGGATACTTGGCGTCATTCGAAAGATCGGCCTTGCTCAGTCGACCATGGCATCTGAGAAGACCTTGCTCGTCACACTGCAGGCCGAGTTGCTGGATGAGGATGTTGGAGCTGTTTCTGGCGAGTTTTGCAAACACTTCTGGATACGCCTGGTGTTGAACTTGTCGGTCCAACAGGCGGCGAGCTTCCTTTAGCTCCTGTGGCTGAAGTGGAGTGTTGGCATTGTCTTGCGTTCTGAAAAACAGCCGCTGGAGATTCTCGTTCTTCTGCTGAAGACGCGCAGGCAGTTTGTTCCAGACCTTCTGTTTTAGAAAGCGCAGGACGTACGCAACAGTTCGTAGCAACTTTGGAAGGGAGGAAAAACGCTCGAGTTTGACTGGAAAGTTGTACGACTGCTGTTGCACTTCTTCGGTAGCGCTGATCGCAACGGTGCTTGTCTTTTCTTCAGCTGCCACCTCCTTCAGAGCTTCAGGACTGAGTGGCGTAATATTGCCACTGGGCCAATTGACAGCTGGTTGCAGAAGCCACGGTGGTCCGTGCCACCACAACTCGCAGTCCTGCAGCTCAGCGGTGGTGGCGCCGCGAGAAATCACATCTGCAGGATTGTCTTTGGTGGGCACATAATGCAGGTGTAGATTGTGAACTTGACTGGTGTGTCGAATCTCCTTGACTCGGTTTTCGACAAAAACGGAGAGTGGCTTGGATGAGCTGAGCCACGTCAGTACGCATTCTGAGTCCGAAAAGACATGGGTGGCACTGACAGTGATTTGCAGTTCTTTCAACAGAAATGCAGTGAGTCGCACTGCGACTGTCAATGCAATCAATTCGAGTCGAGGAATCGAAATCTTTTGCTGGAGTGGGGCCAGTCGATTCTTGGAAAACAACAGCTGAACTTGGTTTTTTCCTGGGCCCTTGACGTGTAAGTATCCAACAGCACCGTAGGCGGACCCAGACGCGTCCGCGAAAACTACCAAGGTGCAAACGTCGCTGTCGTGCACTGTGACCTCCTGCCGCTGGATACTAACGTCGTTGATCTGACTGAGATTGCTGGCAATGGACTGCCACTTGCTCTGAATTTCTTTCGATACTGGAGTGTCCCAGTCCAGTTTCAGCTTCCAGAGTTCTTGCAGAAACTGCTTTCCCTTCAAAGTGACTGGTGACACCAAGCCCAATGGGTCAAACACACAGGCAATCTGGTTGGACACGGTGCGCTTGGTTACCAGCGTAGGACTCTGCGATGGTAACGGAGCTTTGACGTGCAGCAGATCAGTGTCCGTGTCCCACATCAGCCCTAGGACGCTGAGCTTTGTCGTCTTGGCTCGGTCGGTTTCTGGTAGCTCTTGAGTCATCTGGCGACAGTTGCTAGCCCACTCTCTGAGGTTGAATCCTCCTTGACTGAAGAGCTCCTTGGCGTCCTTGTAAATGTTCAAAGCCTCTGTAGCAGACTTGCAGGTGAGAACGACGTTGTCTACATACATATTGGGCAAAATCTGGGAGGCAACTGCTGACGAATCTTTGTACTGGAGCAAATGGTGCTTCAGTGTCGCGCCCAAGAGGAAAGGACTGCAATTCAATCCAAACGGTACTCTGCAGAACCGATAGATTTGAAGGTTGTTCTCCAGCGTTGGCTTGGTAGGATCCTGCAGCCAAAAGAAGCGGGTGACATCTCTGTCAGGCATCTGCAGCCCAACTTGGTGAAACGCTTTCTCAATGTCGCTGACGATTGCTACTGGCTGCAGCCGAAAACGCAGTAATACACCACACAAGTCTGGCAGGATGACTGGACCTCTGTAGAGACACTGGTTGAGGCTGCGCAGCTCTTTTACTTGTCTGGCTGAACCGTCGAGGACAAGTCGAACTTTGGTCGTGGTCTTGTCTGGCGTTTCGACGGCGTGTTGAGGCAGGTAGTGAAACACAGTGCCTTGTATGCTACTAGCTGTCACTGGCTCTACAATACCCTTGGCGATCTGCTCTTGGATGATTTTGCTGCACTTCTGCAGTAGCGTGGGACAATCTTTCATTCTCTTGATGAGATTGCCGAATCGACCAAGGGCTAGGCCATAGTTGTCCTGCAGGTTCTCAGCTGGAGGTACTTTCCAAGGCAGTGTCACTTGGTAGCGTCCACTGCTGAACTCAATGGTGTTGCTGAACTTCTGTAAGGCAACGTCGTCGTCCTTGACAATTGGGCAGTCAGTTATGCCGATGGACTCGAGTCTCATGTATTTGTCAAAGTCGTCTATTGGTGGATCTTCTTTGGAGTTGCCGACGATGATCGTGTAGGCATTGCTGATGGCGCCAGGCTGGTGTACGCTCTGCACAGGCGTCCCACTAACAGTCAGGCCAAGCTTGGTTGGAATCAAGTAGAAACCACTGGGCAGCTGCTGCTTCTGCTGCTTGTCGTCGATGAGATCCCAGAAGTAGTTGGAACCCAGCAGAATATCAGGCTCAATTTGTTCGACGCTGGAGCTGATGCAGTCGGCCAGGTGACCACAGGGATGCTGCTGCAGAGCTTGTAGGTCTTCTTCGCTGAGAGTGCAGCGTTTTAGCGAACTGGTCAAGTGCTGCATCGTGTTTGCCTGGAGCTGCATTTCACTGCCGTCGTTCAGATGCAGCAAGAGAGGCACTACCGCAGAGTGGCGCACTTCTGGATTGTCCGAAGCAAATGTGTTGAGATGCAGAACCTCTTGTCGCAGTGGGAGAAGCTCTAGGCTGTCCGCCATACGCTGGGTGATGTAGGACTTCTCACTTCCGCAGTCTAGGAAGACGTTGGCTAGTCTTTGCTGATGGGGCAAGTCAGGGTTGCTGACGACAGTTTTTGCTGTGAGTAGAAAGGTCGTCTTTGGCCTTGAGTTGACGGCAACTGCCGGAGTTGCTGTCGCAGATAAACTGGGAACATTGCAAACTGTATTGTGAACCTCCTCTAGGTGAACACTGTTTACACTCTCCTTTACTGGTGTTTCGGTAGACTGCTGGAAGTAAGTACGAGTTGGCTGGAAACTACTGTTGTTGCCGCGACGCTGTTGCTGGGATTGCTGGCTTCCTCGAGCCCGCAAAGCTTGGCTGGTAGTGTCGAAGAGAGTGGGGCACAACATTCTGCTGTGTTGGCCTTCAGCGTTACAGTGTGCGCAGCGACGGTTGGGTTGCTGGCACGTTCTCCCGTGGCAGCCCTCTTTGATGCATTTGAAGCAGCGATTCAGCTCTTGCAGTTTCTGTCTTCTGGCTTGCAGCGTTGGGTAGACTGGACACGTGTCGTTGAAGTGCAAGCCCTGACACAGCACGCATGGCGACGGCGGCTGGTTAGCGGAGGGCACGGCGCGTCCTCGGTTGGGTCGAGAACCGCCTCTGGTAGCAGTGGCTCTGCTTTGGAATCTGTTGCTGGACGCAATTGCAAACGTGTCCGTTGTGGATCGCGGAGTCCATTGACTGGCTGGATGCCTTGGAAACCGCTCAAACATCTGGCCTTGGTTGGGCCGTTGCCGTTGCAGCTGCTGAGCTGGGGGCTGGAAGCGAGTGGGTCGCTGGAAGCGACTTGGACCACTGCCGAAGCTCACTGGATTGTGAGTGACTGGCTTTCTCGAGGAAATGGAAGTCATTCTGTTGACGCGCTCCTGGAGGTCAAGAAACTTGTTCAGGGCTTGTCTGATGCTCCTGACAGTCCAGTTTGGTTCACCTTCTGGCTTGTACTGCTCTTCCAGTTTTGCAACGGTTTCGGCTGGAAGTTTCTCAATGATCATGCCGAGAAGGGACTGCTGCTCCACGTTCTCTCCACTGGCTTCTAGTTGACGCAGGCTCTTCTCGAGGCAATCGACTAGCCGACGCAGCTCGCTGGCATGGGGCGCGCGCGCGGGGGGAAGCTTACGTAGCTCCGCATACAGTAAGTCCCGAATAAGCGATGCATCACCGAACCTGCCCTGCAGAATGTCCACCGCTTGCGTGTAGTTCTCGTTGGTGATGGTGATGCCGGTGATCGCCTGGAGAGCTGCTCCTTGGAGACGAGACGTCAGGTAGGTGAACTTCTGGATGTTGCTCAGGTCAGCAGAGTCGTGGATGCACTTGAACGTGTCCCAGAAGGTCGGCCAGGCCAGTGGATCGCCGCTGAAGCGTTGGATTTCCAGCTCAGGCAGCCGGAACTGTGGTCGTGGCGGCGCGGCCGTTGGCGCAGTCGTAGTCGGAGGCGCAGTCGGCGCCGTTCCGCCGCTCGCGGCGGCGCCTCCCGACGGCGAAGAAAGCGACGTCAGGTCACGGACGTGGCGGTCGATCTCGAGCTGGACAGTGTCGATGAGCGCCAGCTTCTCGAGAGCGGTGTCCATGATGACGACAAAGTCCGTCCGCTGGACGAACGCGTCGTAGATCTCGTCTTCCGCCGCGCGGGCTTCGGAGTCGGCTTGAAGAGCAATGAAGTCGCTCCAGGCCGAATTGCGCTGCTCGAGACTGGAGACGGCGCCAGCGATCCGAGTGCGCTCGTAGGTGAAGTTGTGCTGGAGTTCGCGGAGCGCCTGGAGCTGCTCGTCTGGAGGGAGCTGGGCGTCGACGAGAGGGCGCGGGATTTGGAGCTGGTCGCACAGGCCCTTCAGCCGTGCAGCGGTAGGGGCAATGGCTGACCGAATCGGGCCAGACATCCTCCACGCTTCGCCACTTTGCTGCTGCTGGCGCGTTGCCTTCTTATTCGGTTTACCCACACGTACCACAGGCCAACAGAGCCGCTGCGGCGCGCACGAAAAAGCAGACACGACGCGCCTGGCTGGCGCCAGCCGCCGGATATACGTGCATGACGCATACGTTGCGCCTAGCTGTTCTAAGCTACGCTTGCGACTATGTTCTGCACTGGATACGATGTGTAGCTCTAGCTATCGCGTAGCGACAAATGGCCAGCTACCCCCCCCCCACTTTTTGCTCCGGAGACCCCCTCCCCCAAACTCGGCCAGCTACCCCCCCCCCCACTCTGCCAGACCCAGTTACAGGTATGAACGAGCCTACCCCGTGGAACCGGCCACAATTAGACCTATGTAGGTAGCAGCACCGGCGTACATTTTTCGGGAACCAGGAATTTGTTTTGCGAAGAGGGTGAAATAACTAGCCACAATTTGACTATTAGTTTATTCGTATTTTTTGCGTTGCATGCACACAAATGGCGCCGCAGGCAAAATTTTTAACTTTTTGGCATCACGTACGCTCTGAAAGTCATGCAAATTTTGTTACGCTTTGTGCAAAATTAACTGCGCCTCAGGCGAAAATTTTGCTAATTCTACATCTCTCAATGTCTTCTTTCTTTAAAAAATTAACTGTGGAGCGATTTTAATTGGCCTGTTGGCCAGCCGTGGAGGATCCAGAAATTTTTGGGGAGGGGGAACCCTGTTGATATTTAGAGTTGCTGGGTCATTTCGTCGATGTTTTGGGCACACAATCGGTCATTATTGACAAGTAATAGATAAAATCGGCGCCGCAGACGAAAATTTGTGCGCTTTTTGACCACCTACACGCATTTTTATGCGGAAAAGTAGTTTCGCTAGGCACGTTTCTTCTTCTACGGCCCAGCCCTCCCCCCTTCGCCCTGGATTCTCGATTTTGGGAGGGAGAATTCCCCACCCCCGCCCTCCCTGGATTCGCCACAGTTGGCCAGGTTCGCCAAGAACTGAGGGTTGACTTCCCCCAAGGGCGTGCTCACCTCAGCGCCGCAGGCAAAATTTTTTTGGTTAGGGAATCCTATATCCTGCCCCCAAAAGGAGTCCCAAGTCCAAGAGTGACCTGTACGCTCACTACAGGAGAGGGCCGCAGGAAAAATTAGCATGTATGGGTAGCGCGTTAATCTAAAGAAAACAAAGACATCTGCTAAACCTCCCTGGCCTGCGTGCTCGCGCTTGACCTTCGCCCATCACCTACCGCCCACCCTTCGCCCCTCGCCTACCCACTTGCCCTTCGCCCTCGCCTGCCACCCACCTTGCGCCCCTCGCCTACCCGCCCGCCCCACACGCAATCCGCCCAGCTATGGGGGCGATCGCCCCTTTCGCCCCCCCCTAGATCCGCCCTTGCGAATATCTTGGCAGTCTAAAAGACAAGACCTCCTGTCCGTGCGTCCGTTGCGTTCTCTGATATTGCGGTGTACGTTTCGAGTTTTTATTTGGTTCAATTTGAGAAAAAATCTGTAAATTTGACATATCCACCCATCCTGTTCCGTTCTGTACTGTCCTGTACTTACTTGGCACTTGGGACCAATGCAACATCATAAATTCAATCGTTGTCGCGTTGAAGTTTTGAATTAGATCAACGCAATACCTGAAGGCCTCACATAGTGCTCCCACAGAGGTCCAAAAGCACCGCATGTTTACACGTCGACAAAATTCAAGCAGTATCTATCTACCAATGTTTCTTTGGTGCGTACACCACTACACCCATAAATGTCAGCTACTTGAAACCATCAACCACTCGATAGGCACTTTTGACACCTAAAAATGCTCTGTGCACCGTAAACCCTATAATAGGCCCCCGCTCCGCTAATTAACCGAAGACCATGCACGCACGTGCGCGCGCGCGCGTGCGCAGTTAAGCCAACTCAGTGATCAATTGTGGTATGCCTAACGAGTATGAGTATCGATGTCAGGGTGTCTCAAACGCAAAGCATATTCTTTTGGTCACCGTTCTGATTATATGCGCAAGAAATTGCTAAGCGCCGAATACTTGGCTTATGGAACAGGCCCAGGCCCACAGAACGGAATCCAAGTGCACGGAAAAGAAATCGTCTGCGAAAATCTGCCCGACTCGGGTCTTGGTTTGGATGGAACTGTGTGAACCAGTGAGTTGTCGCTTGCCCATTATTACGAGTGGGGCACGCAGCAGTCGACATCCAGCGAGCTCTGACCTGCGAGATGACTGCAAAGTGTACGCCCCAGATGCGTCCAAGAGCCTTCGCATGTCGTGTCCTTTTCACGAACGTGGCAGGTTCCTGTCAAGTCGAGACAAGGCACATTTGATCTCCACTTGCAGTTTCTGCTATGTAACTTTTGCGGCACTAATTGGCTAAAATAATATAACGCAACACTCACCACCATTGTCTTTGCAACTTTTTGTTCTGTCCACTCTCCTTCGAGTCGCCTCGGCGACCACAGCCAAGAACAGCAGCAGCAGAGCGCTTTTGCACCTACCTCATTGTCATTCTCAGTCTTGTAGTGTGTGTGGTCTTGGATGTGGTCTCCAATGGGTTCGTCTTTCTTGCGTTCTATTCGAGAAAGTATACGGCAGCTGCGCTCACTCTCTACAAACTCTCAGGCGCAATGTGAGCTTCTAGCGCAGCGTTCTCGCCTTTTCAAGGACAGAAGCGGGGAAGTGCGCCTGCACTCGTGGACTTGAGAAGCAAGCGACAGTGCGACAACAAGCGATCGTGCGCAGTGCGCACTCATGCTGATGTTTCTCGGAATGGAATTGCTATGTTTGACGACGTCTGTTCCAACTTCCAAGCGAGCATGCGGCCGAGTAAGCAAGAGCGCGCGCACTCAGACGGGGACGTACACACACGCAGAGCGCAGCTGTGTGAATTGGTGCAGTTTGAGCGCTACATAGAAATAGGAACTGTAAAATGTCGAGCTTATGAGCAGCGGTCGTGCCACGCACGCACGCACGCACGCACGCACGCACGCACGCACGCACGCACGCACGCACGCACGCACGCACGCACGCACGCACGCACGCACGCACGCACGCACGCACGCACGCACGCACGCGAGCAAGCACGCACGCAAGCACGCACGCAAGCACGCACGCACGCACGCAAGCACGCACGCAAGCACGCACGCAAGCACGCACGCACGCAAGCAAGCACGCCCGCCTGCACGCGCGCACGCACGCACGCGGATGACTTAGAGCGCAACATCGGCTCCACGAAACTGTCCAGTAGCACCATCTTTAGATTATGTCGGACAAAATTTTGTTTTCATCAGACATTCCGTTACTAATTGTATTCTTGCATTAAATCACCGTATCCGTATTCCAGAACTTTGAGAGGTTGCGAATTAGAAGACGTATTACTTCTTCCTTCCAACTTCTCACTTCACACTTCCAACTGCTTTTGTATTCTTTTTAAAATTGTGTGTGAACGAAACAAATTGAAATTTTCAATGAGTCCAAAGGGCGGCGTTGGCCTGTCGGGCGACGAGGCGGCTCTGTACGACCGTCAAATTCGCTTGTGGGGCTTGGACGCGCAGAATCGGTTGGCTTGGATTTTTTTATGTATTTTTTTGTATTCACTTAATATTATTATTTTTTTAATTTTAGTTTGAAAAACGCGTCCGTGTTGCTAGTCGGCGCGGGCGGCGTTGGAGCGGAAGTGGCAAAGAATCTCACGTTGGCCGGTCTAAAGTCGCTGACAATTTTGGACGACACAATTGTGAATTTTGTTTTTGTTTGTTTTTTATTAATTATTCTCTTTTGCGATATGCACTCTTTTAGCTCACGGAGCAAGACTTGCAGGCCAACTTTCTCGCCGCCAAGGAGGACGTGGGCAAAAACGTGCGCGTAACTCATGCAGTGTGCTCATGACACTGATGCACTGTCATGTAGCGATAAATATTTAAGATTTCTATAATCCGAGGCTCTAGCCAAATAATTAATCGAATAAATTGCAGCGCGCCGCCGCCTCCCTGGCTCGCTGTCAGGAGCTGAATCCCAACGTCGCAATGTCCGCTGTGGAAAATCTGAAAATCCACGAGATCACCTCGGAATTTCTCCATCAATTCGACTTGATCTGCGCCGCGGATCAAGGCGATCAGAAGCTTCTGGAAGATCTCAATGCCAAGTGCAGAGAGGCCGGCAAGAGTTTCGCGGCGGGTGGCGCTTTCGGCCTCTACGCCTACGCCTTCTTCGACTTCGGCAGTCGACACGAATTCTCAGAGTCAGTACGTCCGTTCGTGTACGTGCGTGGGTCGGTCAGTGGTGTGCCTTGTTGACGGGGTTGCGCAATTAAAAAAGTTGTTAATTTTTTCAGTTGGATTTTCTTACTTAAAAACCGAATTTTCTGTTTTGGTGAAGAAGGACGTATTGGTGAAGGGAGAGTATGAAAAGTTGATATGAATTGCTTTGGTCTAAATGGCGTTCTATAGAACTTGTAAGATTTGGAAAATGGCGCAAAACCACTGTTAATTTGTCAATTTTGAAAGGTTAAACAAAACTAGAAAGCTCTTGGGAAGGTAGTATGGTCTGGTCGCTGACTGTGGAGGGGGGGGGGGGGTCTTCCCAGTTACATGCGTGTTGTGTAGGCGCGCAGAATTGTTACCAGTCGACTTTCCGTATTATGGCATGCAAGGTTGCTCAGTGTTCGTGCGCAGAGCATTATGCAAATTGCAGTTTCTGCATTTCTTTAGGGAGGTGCAGCATCAAGCGAAGGCCGCTGGAAGCCAGCAGAAGCCCACCGAAATAGCGACGTCGGCTGCCTCGGCTGTCGTCGACCTCGACGCTTCCGCCAGCGACGATGAAGAGGTTAGGGTTAAACCTCTAGTTACCCCCCCCCTTCCGTCCTGAGTGCAGCGTATGGCCTAGTGGTAGAGAATTGGCCTCATGCCCATACGGTTCCAGGTTCGTTCGATTCTGATAGACCCACTACCACTAAAATGAGTTTTTCCGTGTACCAATGGATTTTTCCTGCAGTTTGTTTGTTCGTGTGGGCTGCTTGTTATGATCGCGGGCGCCTCTCTCTTGTCACCACAATCAACCGCTGCTTGTGAGAGATGAGATCAGCCCGATCCTGGACGGCTGCCTTCGTGCAATCGCTGGCCTGCCCTACAGACGGCGTTCCTCCGAATGTCTTTGGCTAATTCCGTGGCTCTAGACTGGAAGGCTTCATGGAGTTGGGTATGCTCTATGGGCCATTGACGGCCTCCTAGCGTTGCCCTTTGTCCAACGCCCCCATTCTTCACTCGATATGGCCTGTCAAGAACTCCATCCATGCCACCGACTTGTGTTACTTTCTTGCAGAACCTATTTTTTTTTTTTATTTCGCAAACGGTACTTGAAAAAAGCCTTCTGTAGAAGGAGCTAGTACACACATGTCACAAGCCGATGAATATTGAAAAGTGTACCCATTGAGTTGGCTCCCCCCTCCCCTTGAACAACGCATTTTCTTCTCACGGCTTATAGCTGAAAGATGTCGATCCAATTGACAATGCGTTTGTCTGGTTTCACACGTTGGATAAGGTCGCCTTGAAACATGTCTGTGCTTGCGCAGTTCAGTTGGCCAGAAATCAATCAATCAATCAACGGTCTTGAAATGTTTTAATCCCGCTTATTTAATTACTTTCTTTTTTCAGACGGAAATTCTCGAGGATAGCGGCTGCACGCCTCCCCTGCCCAAGGTGGCCCGACGCGAATCGGCCGAGCAGGCGAGGAAAATCGAGGAGGGAAAGCACCCCCCGGAAACCACTGTCAAAAAAGAGGTGCTTACATGCCGGTACATCTGCGCTGCGCTTGTCACCACCTACTGTAGTGAGCCATGTTAGTACCACGTGTGTCATGTAGCTGAAATGGGCGAGCGATTGGGCTGTTGGGGGTTGGGGGTGTGATTTTTTGTTGTTGGATTAGGGGCAACGCTAGGAGGCCGTCAATGGCCCACATAGCATACCCTTCTCCATGACGCCTTCCTGTCTAGGGCCGCGCAATTAGCCAAAGACCTTCGGAAGAACGCCATCTACAATCTAGGGCAGCGATGGCACGAGCAAATTCATCGAAGGGCAGGTCCTCCATCTAGTGGCGCCATCAAGAATCGAACCCAGGACCTTGCGCGCAAGAGGCCGATTCTTTACCACTAGGCCATACGCTGCCCTGGGGGGGGGGGGGGGGGTGGGTTTTGACAGTGAAACTCTTGTGCAGTCTGGGGAGTGGCACTATCCGGATATACACAGTGGATGTAGGTATGTACAGTCACATTCACTGCTGGGGCGTTGTTGGATGCGTACGTTTTCTACTGTATTAGCTAGGTTTTTACGTCTGACGTTGGCTAGTCAGTCTTTTTGGGAATATTGGCGTGGGGTGTGGTACTTTCCGTCCAGTTCTTTTGTCTTTGTTGATACCCTTCTGCGTACGCCCATAAATTCGCTGTACACTCTATTCTATGCATTTGTTTCCCATAAAAATACTTTTCTTAATCAAAATTCTCGTCATACTGAACTCTGCAAGCGGAAAATATTTTAGTCGATGTCGTTTGTGCCCCTGTCAGAGGCTCTCTCGGTGGATTGGGGCCAAAAGTCGTTGGCGGGCAAGGCTAGGCGTCTGCTCCCACAGGTCTACTTTATTGTCCGCAGTGAGTTTTTAATTACCTAATAATTAAAACTTTAAATTGAAAGTTTGCTCGCGGTGTTTATGGTTTTCCGGTTTGCAACGGCGAAAATTTATTTAAATTATTGTTTGTTTTATCGGATTTTTTCGTTACATTTCTTGTGCTTTTGCGCGCCTCTCTATGTACACTGGATTCTTTTTGAGTGTTACATGCGTTCAGTTTAAATTTAAAACTCACGAAATATGACACTGATTTTTAATTTTTCAGCGCTATTGAAATCCAGCGCGGACAAATACGAAGAGACACTACAGGAGCTAATAAAGAGCCACAAGCTTAGCGCCGATTCTTTCGAACTAAAGGCGGCCGATTTTCAGAGGTATTCCAATAATTAACTAATTGAATTAATTCATTTCCAAGTAGTGTATGTATTATAAATTGTCACCCGTCCGCGTGGTGCTTTGCACGCGTTTCGCCTTTTTTGTATTACGCTAGAAATTCGCCTGTGATGACCGGGAATTACCAACTGAGCTCGTGCTCTGAAAACAAAAACTCCTGCGGCTGCGCCCTTTGGATTGTGGGGTGCTTTTCTGAGGCTATATTTTGGTTGATTTTTTTCTGAGATTTATGTCCAGAATAGTCTTTTGTTTGTTTCTGCTATCCTACAAAGTTGCATGGGTCCTGATCATTACAGCCAGGATATTGAACCGGCATACAGTGGGAAGCAGCTGCCTGGCTGATTTGCTGATTGTTAATTCTCCATGACTATTTTAAGTAAATTTATTACTTTTTAGTCAAACCAAGGGCCAATTCGGCCCATCCTGCGCGGTCTGCGGCGGCGTTGTGGGGCAGGAAATCATCAAGGTCTGTTGCGTTGACTGAACTGCGTCTTTTTCCACAGCACATTTGTAAAAAAAATCGTTATTTTTTATGTGGGTGCTAATTTTGTAAACATATTTTGAATTTTAGGCGCTCTCACAAAAGGACCGTCCGCTCTACAACTTTTTCACGTTCGACCCGCGCCATATGCGCGGCGCCGTCAGTCCATTGCCGCCGTTGAAGTGACCATCTTGATAATTCGAGGTGATTTGCAAATTTAGGTCTCCGGTCACTATGTCGTGCATCGTTTGTTCGTTTTTTCATGGTCCGACGTGTTTCCGTTTGTTCTGTTGAGTTGTCATTCTGAAATAATTGAGTATCCCAATCGCAAACATTGGTAAAGCCAACCCCCTGCCCCCCCCCCATCGGAAAGTTGGAAAGGTTCTCAACCATACCTGTAACTGGGTCTGGTCGAGTTTGGGGGGAGGGTGCTGTCCAGAACAAGGGTAGCTGAATCTAAACGTGGTTGTGTTTCGTTAGGAGGCGTTCCACAGAATTTTCAGGCAAAAAATAAAACGATAGTCACGGATTTTGCTAAAAACCACTTAGATGGATACCCTAGGGTCCACCTTTGCCTTTAGGCTTGGTTTGGTGTAAATCGGACCATCGCACCCTTTACAGCGCTTCAAAATGTGAGGCGAATGCGAGGCCAGTTTTGACGCCGAAATTTGGACACGATTTTTTCAGCCCCTGTTTCTCATGGTACGAGCGACTCAAACCATACTCTAGGGTATCCATCCAACGCATGTACACTCGACTCTGTGTTGACCACTTTTCACGTCACTGCACGCTGTGTACGCTGAGTTACAAGTGGCCAAAATTTGAAAAATCGGATTCAGAAATGTCCCAACATCGCTTCGTGCCACCGCTCCGATTCCTACGATTTTTTATGGAGTATGTAGCCAACACCTAGGCCTATTCATGCCACAAAATTCAGCATGTCACTCTCTTCGGTGCAAAAGTTATTCCCAAAAAACTGCATTTTTGACCTTTTTTCGCGGTTTTTTTGCAGTTTTCTCAGGCTCCACCACTCCGATGCTTACGATTTTTTATCGAGTATGTAGCCAACACCTAGTCCTATTCATGCCACAAAATTCAGCATGTCACTCTCTTCGGTGCAAAAGTTATTCCCAAAAAACTGCATTTTTGACCTTTTTTGCGGTTTTTTTTGCAGTTCTTGCAGGCTCCACCACTCCGATTCTTACGATTTTTTATGGAGTATGTAGCCAACACCTAGACCTATTCATGCTACAAAATTCAGCATGTCACTCTCTTCAGTGCAAAAGTCATTCCCAAAAAACTACATTTTTGGACTGTTTTTTTTTTGGAAATTTCTCATGCGCCACTCTTCTGATTTGGCTCAAACTTGTCACGTACATGGACCACGTACTGGCCCATGCACACTGTAAGAGGACATGCTTGGCTACAAGACGATGTACAGCGAATCAATGACAAGGATACTCAACAGCTGTTCCACATGGATATCATGTGTATCAGTCCCTTCTGCATGAGTGTTGAACATGTCAATCCAGAGAAGTGCAGGAGTTGTTGCATAGCCGACCAGACATGACGGATTGCGCGCCATTCCATCATTCCCAGGTCTGTCAAAGTCGCCTTGCAAATTTCGTTTCTGCTGGCTGTGGATGACAGGATCAGTGAGCAAACCAAATCAATGCAGCGGCACCCAATAAACCACAAAAGTTGCTGGAAAAGCTGAGTCTTCACAGACTAACATGTACATCGCAACGAGTATCGTGCTACAATTGACAGCGTACATGGGCCAATAGGTGGTCCATGCATGTGGCAAGTTTCAGCAAATTCGGAGCAGAGGCGCGTGAGAAAACTGCAAAGAACGCGAAAAATGGTCCAAAAATGTAGTTTTTTGGGGAATAACTTTTGCACTGAAGAGAGTGACATGCTGAATTTTGTAGCATGAATAGGTCTAGGTGTTGGCTACAAACTCCATAAAAAAATCGTAAGTATCAGAGTGGTGGAGCCTGAGAAAACTGCAAAAAAACCGCGAAAAAAGGTCAAAAATGCAGTTTTTTGGAAATAACTTTTGCACCGAAGAGAGTGACATGCTGAATTTTGTGGCATGAATAGGCCTAGGTGTTGGCTACATACTCCATAAAAAATCGTAAGCATCGGAGTGGTGGAGCCTGAGAAAACTGCAAAAAAGGTCAAAAATGCAGTTTTTTGGAAATAACTTTTGCACCGAAGAGAGTGACATGCTGAATTTTGTGGCATGAATAGGCCTAGGTGTTGGCTACATACTCCATAAAAAATCGTAAGCAGCAGAGCGGTGGAGCCTGAGAAAACTGCAAAAAAGCGCGAAAAAAAGGTCAAAAATGCAGTTTTTTGGAAATAACTTTTGCACCGAAGAGAGTGACATGCTGAATTTTGTAGCATGAATAGGCCTAGGTGTTGGCTACATACTCGATAAAAAATCGTAAGAATCGGAGTGGTGGCACAAAGCGATGTTGGCACATTTCTGAATCCGATTTTTCAAATTTTGGCCACTTGTAACTCAGCGTACACAGCGTGCAGTGACGTGAAAAGTGGTCAACACAGAGTCGAGTGTACATGCGTTGGATGGATACCCTAGAGTATGGTTTGAGTCGCTCGTACCATGAGAAACAGGCGCTGAAAAAATCGTGTCCAAATTTCGGCATCAAAACTGGCCTCGCAGTCGCCTCACATTTTGAAGCGCTGTAAAGGGTGCGATGGTCCGATTTACACCAAACCAAGCCTAAAGCCCAAGGTGGACCCTAGGGTATCCATCTAAGTGGTTTTTAGCAAAATCCGTGACTATCGTTTTATTTTTTGCCTGAAAATTCTGTGGAACGCCTCTTAATATAAACACTATAAAAACAGGTACTGTTTCATTGAATAATCCTCTAGAAAACCCCTCCATGCGCTTCGCGCCAACAAAGCGCCCCACACATAAACGTTCCAAATTCCACGCCCTCCTCATAATTAGCCCCCCACCCCCTCACGATGTGCCCCCTCCCTACGGCCCAAATGAAACTTAGACCAGTGGTGGCTAGTTATGTAGGTTTTCTTTAAGCTATGCAGTGGGTCCATGTATTAGTATTGGACGCTGACTATACACGCACACATCCAATCCAAAGCGCCTACACGTGCCACTTATCTTTCTCGCTTTGGCGAGTCGCGTGCGTGCGTGCGTGCGTCTGCCTACATAGCTCACGCACTCGCACTCTCTAACACACGTCACCCGGCATCAGGCGGGTATAGTTGATACTAGCGTGCTCCGTAGAGCAAAAAGAAAATGACCATCTCCGACTTGTGGCACCTTGCCGTGGACATCTTCATAGCGTTTCTTTTCTGGCTCTTCAGTCAGATCATGCGCGGCTATGTCGAACCCAACCATCGGGGCCTTTTCTGTGCCGATCAGTCGATTCGACTGCCCTACAGATCCGAGATCGTGTCCAGCGGTCTCATGGACCAGCTGGGATACGGAGTGCCGTTCGTACTGGCGAGTTTTCTCATTTTCGACCGGTTTTATTCGAAAAGTTTCGTCGAATTTTCGAAAAATCTCAGATCGTGGCGGTCGAGGTGTACCGCACGTTCAAGGAGCGCGCCGAGGACGACGGCGCGTTCACGGACACGACGCGACACGTGTACATTCACAAGACGTTCTACGCGATCGTCAAGTTCTTCAGTGAGTCATCTGACTCTCTGCTATGGTTGCCTAGGAGGGAGGAAGGTTATTGTGGGACCGTTCTTCGAAGAAGCTACGCTACCCCGCCTATGCCTATGAAGCTAATGGACAGCGTATGTCCTAGTGGTAGAGAATCGGTCTCTTGCGCGCACCGTTCTGGGTTCGATTCTTGATGGAGCCACAAATGTAGATTGGCCCTGTCTATGGTTTTATCGTGAAGTCGATGCCCTGGATTCCGTATGGCGTTCTTAATGTCTTTTGCGTCCCTCGTGGCAAGTGGCTGTAGACAGGAAGGCGTCATGGAATGTTATATGGGCCATTGACGGCCTCCTACTTAGCGTTGCCCTTAAGCAAACAGAGAAGCCTATGAAGCTGCTTCCTCATTACCGAATCACGCTCTGTCTCCCTGAAGACAACGTGCTCACGAAAAATACCCAGCGCGTGCGATATGATCCTTTGCTATGCAGCAGCGAACCGGTTTCAGCGCTGCACTGCTTCGGCGCGTTCGTCACGCTGTTCCTGACGAACGTCGTCAAGTACAGCAGCGGCGTGCTGCGGCCGCACTTCTGGGAGCTGTGCGCGCCCAACGTCAGCTGCGCCAGTCGACCCTTGGACTTTGTCGAGGACTTCAGCTGCACCGGCGGCGACCCGACGACGCTGAAGCGAGCCAGACTCTCCCTCTTCTCCGGCCACGCCTCTCTCTCGTTCTACTTTGCGACGCACGCTGCGGTCGGTGACTTTGTACTGACAACGTGGGAAGCAGAAGTACTGGTGATGGCGAAATATGGTGGAACAACCGTTGGGTACAAGCAGGGGGGGGGGGTGCCACTATGCCGTTTTGCGCGAAAAGTTTTTGCGCACTCGCCGCCGCTCGCCAACGCGCTGGCGGATTTGCTTCAAAATTGGTGGCTAAGTAGGAAATTTCACGGGCTACAAGATGGCGTTAACAGTTTTTAGCCGCTTTTGGAATTTTCGCGAGAACAGTCGCATTCTTCTGTCGCGGTGTAAAAAGCGCGCTTTACCGTAAATCTATAGCCAGCGTAAAAGTTTTTATTAAAGGCCAAATTTAAAAATCTAAAAGACTAGGATTACGGGTATTGCCCTGAAGTTAATTTCATCCCATTGTAGCTCCGCTCCAGCACGCACCCACATGGCGGGCCAGGCCCAAAACTTAAAATCCCCTTTTCGCGCCATTTGGTACCAAAACTTTGGACGTCCATTTCTAAACAAAAAATTGTTCAAATTAAGTGAAATGGGTTACCTATAACCGCCTCGACGTCCTCTCTTTCGGATGCCGCATCGTGCGCGCCGCTGCGACCTACGGTTCGACCGCACGGCTCCGATAAGCGATCTCCGGTGCCAAAATTGGTCAAAAATACAAATCTTCTGAGTTCAGGTGCTCAGCGCTGGGGAGGAGATTCGAAAATCCGGCTCGCACAAACTTTTGTACCTACCTGGGGCTACGGACTGCCGAAGTTTCATCCTTGGGCGACAAGCATGCCGACCTGTCCGTTTTGAAACGTGGGTTTTTGCCCATTTTACATTGTAATTGCAATCTTTTAAGTCTATTTTCTCACGCGTTTCTTAATTATATCCAAAATGTTTGTGCAATTTAAATTCGCCTCTTCATGCTGAACAACCGGACGTGCGATTCGACCAGGTTTGAAAACTTTTTATTTTTTTTTGGGTTTTGAGCACCCCAATTCTGGAAGTTGGAAAAGCTAGGAAAAATAAAAAGTTTTCAAACCTGGTCGAATCGCACGTCCAGCATGAAGAGGCGGATCTAAATTGCACAAACATTTTGGATATAATTAAGAAACGCCTGAGAAAATAGACTTAAAAGATTGCAATTACAATGTAAAATGGGCAAAAACCCACGTTTCAAAACGGACAGGTCGGCATGCTTGTCGCCCAAGGATGAAACTTCGGCAGTCCGTAGCCCAGGTAGGTACAAAAGTTTGTGCGAGCCGGATTTTCGAATCTCCTCTCCCCAGCGCTGAGAACCTGAACTCAGAAGATTTGTATTTTTTGACCAATTTTGGCACCGGAGATCGCTTATCGGAGCCGTGCGGCTCGAACCGTAGGTCGCAGCGGCGCGCACGATGCGGCATTCGAAAGAGGACGTCGAGGCGGTTATAGGTAACCCATATTTCACTAAAATTTGAACAATTTTTTGTTTAGAAAATGGACGTCCAAAGTTTTGGTACCAAACGGCGCGAAAAGGGATTTTAGTTTGGGCCTGGCCCGCCATGTGGGTGCGTGCTGGAGCGGGAGCTACAATGGGATGAAATTAACTTCAGGGCAATACGCGGAATCCTAGTCTTTTAGATTTTTAAATTTGGCCTTTAATAAAAACTTTTACGCTGGCTAAAAATTTACGGTAAAGCGCGCTTTTTACACCTCGACAGAAGAATGCGACTGTTCTCGGGAAAATTCCAAAAGCGGCTAAAAACTGTTAACGCCATCTTGTAGCCCGTGAAATTTCCTACTTAGCCACCAATTTTGAAGCAAATCCGCCAGCGCGTTGGCGAGCGGCGGCGAGTGCGCCAAAACTTTTCGAGCGCGCCCATTATAAAAGCGCGGAGTGGCACCCCCCCCCCCCCCTGGGTACAAGCAACAGTCATAGGTCTTCTAGTAGGGCCCAAAAACCCCCCAATAGTGTCTTCCCTCCTCCAAAAATACTCACGGTAAGCAGGTTACCTAACTGCCTATAGTGCCCAGTGGCACTAATGGAGGATTTAGGGCAAGAAAGGGTGCATCCGTTTTCAACGACGTATTTTCTTCACGGTTCAAGAAGCATCAACCTTAGAGAAGAGACACATGCTATTTATGTATATGCTGTATAGAACTGTTCGAAGCGCGATTTTAGGGTTTGAAGATGAAAGCTACAAGCATTGAAGCTTTAAGCTCTAAAGGTGAATCGAATCTTAAAGCTGTTTATCTCGCATTTCAGCTCTACCTCCACTATCGCATGGGAACCAACTCGGTGTCGGCCCTGGTCAAGCCGATGATCCAATACTCGTTCCTGCTGATGGCCACCGCGAATTCCGCCAGCCGAGTCATCGACTACTCGCACAGAGGCTCGGAAGTGATCATTGGCACGGTTTTTGGCATCGCAATGGGCTATGCGACGGTGAGTCACTGACTGACTGACTGCTCGGTCGTGCTAAGGTCGACCGAATTTTAGCGATTTTTTGGACCGCCCAGACCGAACTGTGACAAAACATTCAATTCATGAATAAGGGAACGTTACAGTACAATGTATGTATGAGTCATGCGTGTAGCCGTTGAAAAAAAAACGTTTAAAAAGTAACTCGCCAATGCGACCAACTCTATGAAAATGACGGAGAAGAGCAATATGCCATCGAGAAACGCAAAAGCAATATGCCATCGGAATCGACATCACGACCCTCAGAGAGAGTTCGTAGCTATCCGTGCCAGCGTCAAGGTACACTCGTCCTTTGGGGAAATGGTGAGCGTATCCAAATACATAGCTGCAACCGATTGGATACGGGTGCAGCTGTTACGCCGTCTCCAATGCCTTCGAACTGGTCAGCGGCATAAGTGTCGAACACGTGAGCTCAAGTCGCTTCGACCAAACGTAGCCCTCAGCTGGCAGTGGCGGATCCCGAAAACTGTGCACGATCATACGGGCGTTGGTCAGGAACAGGGTCGGGAACAAGCAATAGAGGCGTCACTGGCGAGCAGCCACAATTGCACTACATTCCATGGGTGCCGTCGATGCAGCTGACTTACTCAGCATTCAGCCAATATATAGTTAGCCATCAGCCAATATTCCTAGCATACCAGCCGTTTTACTTAGCGTTCGGCAGATTTATACTTCAATGCAGCCAAATTTCTGGAGCAAATGCGCATCATTTACTTGGCAAACAATTCGATGCATTGCGCAACCCATAGGAAGTCTAACTCTGCAAGTGAAACGTCCTCATGACTTTTAAGATAGGGGGATACATTGGCCCGGCTGGGGGATAAGTTATTCCGGACAAATGGGGGAATAAGTCATCCGGGGGATGACTTATTCTGGGGGATGACTTATTTCGTGACACCGGCGGCCTGGGCGGGTATGGAAAATAGACCTTCAAGGGTTATGGGGTCGCTGGAGCAAGTGGATTCCGGGGGTCCTAAACGGGCTAAATAGTGTTAAATAGGTAGCTGTTTTAAGGTCATACCTATTTTGACTGAATAGTACAGAAAAATCAAGTCTGAGCCTATGCCTAAGCGCGGCGAACGCCTAATCAGAGCTTGCGACCTAAGGCGTTAGCAAAGCCTAAGCTTGGCGTACACATATGGGACGAGCAAGACCCGACTTTCAGGCTTTCTACTTTGGCAGAAAGGCTGGCGAGGCGCCTTTCCAGACGGAGGCCTCAAACAGAACCGAGGAATTGGAAGTGTCGACGTCGGAAGAACGCAGAAGAGCGTTGCTTTCTCACCAGCATTCGTTGGATGAATTCCCGAATTATGGAACAATTCTAGACGCTGCCGACACTCGTCGTGGTGGTGCTGGTGGCGCCAGATTGAGGAACCAATCTTCTCTGTAGTGCTGATTGGTGGTGAATGCTGAATGGGTGCGCCGCGTTGACTGCGAGAATACCCCGCGGTCTCATTTTCCCGACAAATAATACGAATAAATAATAATACGACAAATAAAAAAGTGCTACTGAACTACTGAATAGCCTTGCAGAATTGTTTATGGAGCAGCCTTTGAAGAAGTTCAAAACGTGTGGGCTGGGGCGGATGTCAGCCGAATGCGACTCGTTGAACAAAGCCCTGACATGCACTCAACCCCAGTCTTGTACACACCATGGACCCTCAGTCAGGTAGAGTACATCGTGACGGATCAAACCGACACCGCAAGCAGTCGTGCGTGACAATTCAACGAGCTTAGCATTGCCCATTTTTCAAGAAACAAACGACACCGCTGCGAAGTATACATTGTGGAAGTGTGTCCGACCGTCTCCCAACCGCCCTTAGACACGGCCTAATGTTCGCGAACAGCATCACTAAGAGAGTCGTTGTCACTGTGGTGGATCTGGTCTGAATGCGACTAGGTTGCTCAGCAGTTGGATTGGGTCGACTGTTGTCCACGCCTCCTCAGTCGGGTTAGAGATTCGGCGTCTTGCGGCGTCGAGGTCTTCGTCAGTTCCTTGCAACCCTGGGCCTTCAGTGGTGCCGCGCTTCTGCGGTTCATACGGTCGGTGTTGCACAAGCTCGAACCCCCCCCCCCCCCCCCCCTTTTCTCCTGCCGGAGAAACTGGCCTAGCTCCCGCGTTGGCGGGTTTTGGATTAGGGCAAGCCATCCGGCCGGGGGGAGGGGGGGGGGCTAGGTTCCGGGAGGGGGGGACGCTTTGGCTGGCTTACGCAGTTGTGCTCGTCGTCCCCATATCTGTTCGTCGTCGCAGAGCCACGCGCGCGGCACGCAGCGCCTACGTTGCCGTAGCCACTGCGCTGCCGTCGCTTCGACTAGTCCCCTCGTGACGGCCACGGTGTCGCTCATGCACTCGTGGAAGTCGGAGGGACACTGCAGTGCGTCTGCAGCGCGCACAAGCACACGACGACGTCAGTCGGAAAGGGGACGACGCGGACAACGCACGGCGGCACTGCTCCGCGTGCTCGTCCGCGGCGTCCGAACAGTCGTTGTTGCCATCGCAAATGCAGCTCCTCGAAATGCACTTGCCGTCCGAGCAGAGGAACATGGTGTCGTGGGGACAGTGCGTCCTGCCGAAGGCGCCTCCGCTGCAAGCACGGGGCCACAGCGCTTACCCCAACACCAACCTCCGCTCCAGACAGCGCGCACCCCAACGACCCTGTCGTCGCTGCCGTTGACGTGGGGCAGCCAACGCAACTGTGGAGAGTGCGACCGCAAGACAAATGGCCAATCTAGCCATGGGAAGAGCTTGAGGCATCACAGGACCACGCGGATGACAGCCGAGGAAGACTGCTGGGTACTTGAGCGCGGCGCTTGAGTGTGCGAACGGGTTGAAACGAGCGATGCCAACCGAACCGACACTGGTATACGGCACACATATACATAGCTGGGCTGTAAACACCAGTGCGTTCTCCGCGCGTTGCGTGCTGCCACAGTAAACGTTGCCAAACGATTGTTTTCGGATGCATTCAAAATGCGCCATGCGCCACGGCGCCTTTCGAGGTGGAGGCCTCAACAGCATCGAGTAGGTGGAAATGTTGACGTCGGAGCAACCCAGAAGAGCGTGGCATTCTCACCAGCATTCGCTGGTTGAATTCCCGAGTTGTGGTCTGTAAATTAATGCGGACCGATGAATGCTGCATGCGCGCGCCGCGTTGACTCGGAGAATAAACCCGCAGTCTCACTTTGGTGGCAAACACTGCACATGCCCAGTGCGACACCTACATGTAACCGGGTCCTTGAATCGAGTCTGGAAGAGTGAGATTGGGGGGGGGGGCTAAATGACCGAATTCTGGGGGGGGGGTGTCTGGAGCAAAAATAGGGGGGGGGTAGCTGGCAATTCTTTAAATTATACTTGAACTTTTTGATCAAAAATGGGTATAAATAGGGTCTAAACAGTGTTATTTAGCTGTTTTATGGTCATATAACACTGAAAAGCACCGAAATACACCAACATTTACTCACTTTTATCGCTTTGGACAGAGTGAAAACCCTGGGAAAAATTCTGGCAGTTTCGGGGGGGGGGGGGGGATTAGAAAATTGTGGGGAGGGTACCCCCACCCCCCCCCAGTTGCAGGTATGCTTCGAAGTGGGGGTCCGAGACCTTCTGGGGTGGGGGGGGGTACCGAGATTGCAGCGGGAGGGGTCCTAGAAGGAAAAAAGTGTACGAAATAGTGTCTAAATAGGCACTTTTTGTCAAAAATGCGTTGAATAGGCTATAAATAGCGTCAATTAGCTGTCTAGGGTAAAACACCGAAAAAGATGAAAAGAACTGTTTTTTATAATTGTAGACAAGTTGGAGAACTGCAGGCAAATTCTGGGAGGGGGGGGGGCTGGGTAGCGTTTATACACACAACACAGGCTTAGTTTATACAGACTTTAATAATTGAGGAACAGCAGATACATGCACAGCTTTGTCGTCGTCACCGCGAGTCATTGCGCCAATCCAATGCGAGGAATGCAGTGAGACAAAGTTCAATGTAATGAATGTGTATGTGAGAATGTTGAGAGAATAGAATCCCGATGTTCTATTGGAGGGAGAACTTGCGGTATAGACGCCTCTCTATTCCACTGCATTGATCGATGCACATAAAAGTGTATGTTGAACGAATGTCGGATGGAGAGGCCTTCATCGAGATCGGATCTCACCGCATCACTGGCCGTCCACGCAGGCGACACCGTAGAAATCGATTTGTCCTAGCTCATGTGCGTCCTGGACGTCACCCACGTAGTGGACGACGCTCCAAGGCAGGCGCCGCATACAGCGCTCGTTCTGCAGCACTTCGATGGCCACCACGTTGTACCGCCTGCAGTTGTTGGCTGCATTTCGATCGTCTAATGTCATCTTCTTTTTTCGACAGCGTTTCGAGTGGTTGACCAATAAATTAGGGGACCAATAAACTAAATTGGAATGGTTGACCAATAAATTAGGAGTTAAACATCTATGTACTTTAAGTGGGAGGGGGTTTTGCACTTAAAGCCAGTCAAAAATTGGCAGCCTTTGCAAATTCGCACCCCGGACGCATGTCAGCACGCGTTCCAATTGCGTAGACGCGGCCGATGTCACATAATAGATGCCCCCAAATACATAGTTGTTGCCCCCATGGGGGCAACAATTATGGCATCCGAGGATCATTTTAGATGCCCCTAGGGGCAACAATTAAGCCCGATTTATAACCGTGGGACACGGACACGGACACAGCAAGGGACACGAACACCAGATTCATAACCGTGGACCTGTCCCCCAAACAGACACGAGTTGGCCAACTTTTATCTTTTGTCCCCCGGACACCCGTATCCCTTCCTACATTTGAAATGGCGCGCCTTGCGCAAATTCCGCGCAGCGCTAAGGACGGATTTAGGTAAACAGTTTTTGTTTAATTATTAATTAGCGATTTAACACCGTCATCGTCTTTTATGCTGACGTTTTCCGCCATTTTAAACAACTTTGGCAACTTTTAAAATTGTGTAAGCACTGTACTGTCGCAGCGTTTATAGTTGCGTTTTTCTTACTGTGTACTTCAATTTTGAGTCGCACCCGTTGCGAAAAGATCCATGGTTATAAATAGTGGTCCGGACATTTGCGTGTCCGTGTCCGTGTCCCTTGCCGTGTCCGTGTCCGTGTCCCATGGTTATAAATCGGGCTTAATGTGGACCAAGAGCTTGGCTGAAGCTAATTTTGAAAAGCATATTCTTTCGGTTTCCATTGTCGGAAAGTTGCAGTGACGCATATGTCACAGGCACTCATGTGGGTCTGCCCAATGGCGAAACAAAAAGAGAAAGCACAGGAACTTTCCTGCAGTCATGGAATCAAGCCAAATCTGTACTGACAATCGACGATGACTGTAGGAACGGGCTGTGTATCGTCCACGAAACAATATTCGCGTTGCGTGTCAGTGTTGTTGTAGGACACAGAATGTAGGTTTCCGATACTAATGAGCCAACTACGCCAAGGCAAAGACTTCGTTGGCTACTACTGGGCGTGCACAGTCGGGAACGAGACATGTGTCACATGTCGAAGGAGCTGTGCTCTAGGCACGTGCAGCTCTAGGTGCTGCAGATGACACATAACTGATGGGCTACTCGAACGCAGATTGCGTGGGCGACCCGGATGAAAGGCGGTCGACGTCGGGCCACGCCACGTCTTCATGGCTTGGAGGAGCAAAAAGCAGTCCAGCGCTACTCCACTCCAACACATGACAACCAACTCGGTGACCAAAGTTTGCTACAAGAGCGTCATGAGCAATTCAGGGACAAGCAGGGATTTGCTAATCAGCGCCTTACAAATCAACGGCACCTAACGAAATTAATATCTTGAACCTTGGTGGTGGTGGTAGGTGGTTTCAGTTGGCATTTCCAAAATCTACAATTCATAATTGTCGCCCCCTGGGGGAAACTAAAATGAACAAGTAAGTCATAATTGTTGCCCCCATGGGGGCAACAAAAATGGACGATCCATTATTATTGCCCCCTGGGGCAACAATTAGGTGGGGGTTCCTAAAATGTGACACCGGCGCAGCGGAGGAGATGCACCCGCGAGTAGGCGTGGTTGAGGTTGCCCGCTGCCGCCCAGCTCGCCGTTTGCGGCGTGTACGCGTAGCAGAGGCCGGGCTTTCTGTCCCACACGCCTCTGCTGCTGCACACCAACACGCGACCGTCCTCCAACAGGGCCGCGCCAACGGGAAGACCCCTATTTTCTTTTGGCTGATTCACAGTTAACGGTCTTCCCATCGGTCTCTGTCTCAGTCTCGGTATTCGCGTGTGTGCGTGCGTGCGTGCGTGCGTGCGTGCGTGCGTGCGTGCGTGCGTGCGTGCGTGCGTGCGTGCGTGCGTGCGTGCGTGCGTGCGTGCGTGCGTGCGTGCGTGTGTGCGTGCGTGCGTGCGTGCGTGCATGCGTGCGTGCGTGTGGCTCTCACTGAAACAGCGGCAGTCGAGGCAGTAGAGACCAGTCCGTGTTGATGATGTCTAGGCGTTGAAAGTGGCTCACATATCCAAACTCTGGGTCTGGGACTGAGCCTCCAATGAGATATACGTATCTGAAGGAAAAGCGTGCGTGCACTCACCCACTATTCGTTCGTGCTCGTTACTATTCCGTAGTAAGTACCCCCCCCCCCCCACCCTCTGCCCACACCACGGGTACGTACGGCAGGCACAGCGATGTCACCAAAAAGTCGTCACCAAAAAGTCTGAAGACTTTTTTAATTTAATTAAAAACGCGAAGCTATACTTATTTAACACTTTTAACTTATTAAAAAGTCTACCGACTTATTTAACAGTTTTTTAATAAATTAAAAAAGTCCTTTGTTACTTGGTTAATTAAAACTGAATTTTTAATTGAAAAGTATTTTTGATTAAAAATGTATTTTTTCGTGTTCATATAAGTTCATTTCGAGTTCATATAAGGACGGAAAAATTCGTAATGGTCCGTCCGTCCATCCGTTCGTCCGTCTGTTCCGACCGGTTCTCCTTTACGGATCGGGCCGAAATTTTTCTTCAGCAATTTTTAGGACCAATTTGGAGATACTCCTTTTTAGATTTATTTCAAAAAATTATCAAAAAAAAACATTTAATATTTCTGTGTCCTCGAGCAAAATTTCTGTGAAAACACATGCTTAAGGATAGGGCCCAAACTGGGAGGACAATTTCTGTGTCTGGGAGCAAAATTTCTGTGTCTGTGAGCAAAATTTCTGGGAAAACACATGCTTAACGGTACGGTACAAAACTACCGTAACTACCGTTTGTATGCAACGAGCGGGGAAACCATAGAGATAGGCGCCAGAAGGCAATCTATTGCCTACATCGGTGAGTATAAAAATCACCAGAACATGACCACGCCTGATGGCGTGTGTACCCACTGTTTGCCATCGTAGACCATAACTGCTCCTGTGCCTGGCGCCCTGGGAGAAGACTTCGTGCTGCCCCACCTGGTCGTCACATTGTAGTAGACGCAGTTGCGTGTCACTATAGAGTTGACCGCTATGCCACCACATATGTAGACCCGAGCCGCTGCCGTCGAGTCGTCTAGAATCAGCCTGCTGTTGTAGCACTAGCTATAGTCTTCTTGTTGTGTCGTTTTTCTTTGAACGTACACTGTGGGCCAAAAAAAGTGATAGACGCCACTTTGCCAGTCTCGTTCTCGTGACCAGAGGGTCCGATTGAGCTCAAATTTTAACATGACATACCCCGACATGTTCTGCGCCTACACGCCGAATTTCATCAAATTTTGTTACGCGCCGCTCAAACGGCAGCATTATTGTACGAAAGCCATGTCAAAAATCGAGTGTTTCTCGTGACTAGCACGTCCGATAGGGCTCGAATTCTGTCGCAACGCAGGCCAACTTGCTCTGCATTATTTCAATACATTTCACTTCATTTTGTATCGTGGCGCGAAAATTGCCGCAAAACGTAAAGACCCCCATTTAACGTAAAACGTAAAGACTTTGAACGTACAGTATGTGTATGCAACGCAAGTACATTATATGACAGACAGATTACAACTGTGTATTGCGATGTCACCAAAAAATCTCATAATATTTTTTTTTTAATTTTTGACTGTTAAAAAATTTGAATAATTATTTACTTAAGTTTTAATAATTAAAACGTTCCAAATAATTTTTTAATTTGTTCAAAAAATCACATCCATTACGTCAACAGACATGCACATACCTATCCGTACTGCACTGAACAGCTTTATTAAATGAACATAACGCTCATGTGGTGTTTGCCTATGAGCTGAGGACGCTGCAAGTGAGAACAAACAGTCTGGGCAGCTGATAATGCCATTAGAAAACTATCAAACAGAGTTGGTCACCCACCAACGGCCACCGCAGCGGCCCCCCTGACAGCGGCCCCTGGCATGCTGCTGCTCTTGTAGTCAAACTCGCTGGAACCGCTGCTCATCTCGCTGCTACGAATGTTTTGCTCGCCGTCGGATCCGAGGCTGACGAAGAGGCCGCCGGAGATGCCGACCGACACGTGGCCGAGCCTGGCGTCGTTGAGGCTGATGCGGCTCTTGACAAACCGCATGGAACCCTTCGGCACCGGCTCGAACTTGAAGACGGCTCTGCTGGCGTTGCCGTTCACGTCCGTGCCACCATACATGTAACCGGGTTTTTGAAGTGGGGGGGGGGGGGTCTGAGAGACTTCTGGGGGGGGGGCGTGGGGGGGGGGGGTACTCAGATTTGAAGAGGGAGGGGGTCCCAGAAGGGAAAAAAATGTTCCAAAATAGTGTCAAAATAGGCACTTTTCAGTCAAAAATAGGTCAAAAATGCCTTAAAATAGGCTATAAATAGCGTTATTTAGCTGTTTTAAGGCCAAAATACACTGAGAAAGGCAAAAAGTACACTACTTTGTACAATTGTTGGCAAGTTGGAAAACTTCAGGAAAATTCTGGGGGGGTCTGGGGGGGGGGCTGGGTAGGGGTAAAATTTTGGCTGGGGGGCGGGCAACCCCCCCCCCAGTTACATGTATGCGTGCCACCCGTGATATAGATGACGCCTGCACTAGTGGAACTGCGTGCTCAAACACGGCTGCTCGAGACGCAGCCATTATCACACGTAAACCAATGTGCCTACGACTTTCAAGCAATAGATCCAGTCGTCGAACAAATTAGACTTGTACGTATGTACCTGTGCGAGTGTGAGTTGCAGAACCAGAAGTGGCCGGAATGCAGGTTGATGTTGCTGTTGTTGTTGTTGTTGTTGTTGTTGTTGTTGTTGTTGTTGTTGTTGTTGTTGATGATGATAATAATACTGATTTTGATGTGCCACCACCGCAACTGCAGCAGTCGCTGTCCTCAGTAGTAGCAGTCGGCATCATCAGTTCCTTGCAGCTGTAGCCTGTGGACCAGCTTGCTCCAGCAGAGTCCTTGTGGCAGTACAACTTTTGCTGGTCCGTTGCATCTGGTAGAACCAGCCCAGGCATGCAGTAAACGGTCGCCCAACCACCAGCGTCCACCTGGGTGCCATTTCTCTGGCTCCAGTGCAGCTCCAGACGGTTTCTGTCCAACTTTAGGCGATCGATGATTTGGTCACTGAAGACCTCACTGACTGGGCACAGACCTGGGCGATTGGACACTCCCGGCCATCAGTGTGTCAGCTCCTCCCCCCACCCCCCATTGCACTTACGTTCTTTGGACTTGCCACACTTTCTCTGGTCGAGCAGGCACTCCCTGATCCAGTCTCTATACTCTGGGACTTTCACGGGGGGGGGGGGGGGGGGGGGGGGGGGGGGGGGGGGGGGGGGGGGGGGGGGCGGGGGGGGGGGGGGGGGGGGGGGGGGGGGTGGGGGTGGGGGGTCGGGGGGTGGGGGGAGGGGGGGGGGGGGAGGGAGAGAGAGAGAGAGAGAAGAGAGAGAGAGAGAGAGAGAGAGAGAGAGAGAGAGAGAGAGAGAGAGAGAGAGAGAGAGAGAGAGAGAGAGAGAGAGAGAGAGAGAGAGAGAGAGAGAGAGAGAGAGAGAGAGAGAGAGAGAGAGAGAGAGAGAGAGAGAGAGAGAGAGAGAGAGAGAGAGAGAGAGAGAGAGAGAGAGAGAGAGAGAGAGAGAGAGAGAGAGAGAGAGAGAGAGAGAGAGAGAGAGAGAGAGAGAGAGAGAGAGAGAGAGAGAGAGAGAGAGAGAGAGAGAGAGAGAGAGAGAGAGAGAGAGAGAGAGAGAGAGAGAGAGAGAGAGAGAAATAAAAAAAAAAAAAGAAAAAATCTTCAATGAAACCGCTGACGAATCAGCAGTTTAAAGCATCACAGTAGCTCAAAAGTTACTTTTTCTTTTAACTGCTTTTTTGTTTGGAAGGTCAGTGATTGAACCTTCAAAATACTTCAGCAGCTAGACCTCCAGACTTCA
>JASAMY010003763.1:0-105215 GCA_030248085.1 Paralinhomoeus sp. GSCO2_6 | reverse complement strand
ATTGCTCCAAGGTGTTTTTAGGCTGGCTTATTGTCCAAATGTCAAAAATTTTAGCCTGCGCCGCTGTATTTTACGCACCTACAGACCATTTTGGCGTCTTTTGGGCGCGTTTTTGCCAAAAATTCACAAATTTTTGCCTGCAGCGCTGTGTTTTCAGCACTACATGAAGCATTTTCTAGGTCACAATGGAGGCTGAAAAGAGAGAAATTGTATCAAATTTGGCCGTGCAGGTCACCCCCAGCGACTTTTGAAAAATCCCGGATTCACCCCCCCCCCCCAGCGTCGATGGCCCGTTCCACCTCTGATCCGGGGGGGGGGGCTTGGGGGAGGGTTCACCCTCCCCCTGGTTATAGCCGTCCAGCATTTTTGCGGGAGAGAGGCCATAGGTGTAACTGGGTAGGGTGTTGGTAGGGGTCACCCCCCCCCCCCAGCTTCGGTCAATCCTGCACGAAAAGTAGGACCACCCCTCCAGCTTTGGTCAATCCTGCACTGATTGCAGGTTCCCCCTATGGCTGAATTGTGTTTTTCATACTTCCCAAGGTGTTTTTAGGCTGGCTTATTGTCCAAATGTCAAAAATTTTAGCCTGCGCCGCTGTATTTTACGCACCTACAGACCATTTTGGCGTCTTTTGGGCGCGTTTTTGCCAAAAATTCACAAATTTTTGCCTGCAGCGCTGTGTTTTCAGCATACATGAAGCATTTTCTAGGTCACAATGGAGGCTGGAAAAAGAGAAATTGTATCAAATTTGGCCGTGCAGGTCACCCCCAGCGACTTTTGAAAAATCCGGATTCACCCCCCCCCCCCAGCTTCGATGGCCAGTTACACCTATGAGAGAGGCCCCCCTGGCCATTGCCAATATCGAAAAAAACTGGCTAAAGATGCTGGTATTTGCTTCCGTTTCAGTGTAGTGTGACCCAAAAACGCTTAAAAAGTGCTATTTAGGCATAGTTTTAAAAACACATTTTCGACCAAAAAGCACCAATTTACATGCCATTTTGGTGCGAAATCTTCCACTTCGGCCACCCCTCCTCCAAAATTTTCGATCCCGCGGATGGTGGGAGACCCCCCCTCCTGACGAAACCCCAGCCACCACACCCCCCTGGCTTTTGACCATAGGTGTAGATTGGGTCAAAAGCCAGGGGGGGGGGGGGTGGCTGGGGGTATCGAGGGGGGAGGGTCTCCCGCCATCCCGCCGGGATCGGAAATGTTGGAGGGGGGGGGGGTCGAAATGGAAGATTTCGCACCAAAATAGCGATCAAATAGGTCCTTTTTGGTCCAAAATGTGTCAAAACAACACCTAAATAGCACTTTTTAAGCGCTTTTGGGTCACGCTACACTGAAAAAGGACACAAAAATACGCATATTTACCTATTTATTTCAATAATGAGAGAGGGTTTCCTGCAACTTATCCGGGATGGCGATGGCCAGGGGGGGCCTCTCTCCCGCAAAAAAGCGGGATGGCCTTGGCCAGGGGGAGGGTGAACCCTCCCTAGACCCTCCCTGATCCCACCTATGCTTTTGACCCAATCTACACCTATGCTTACAGTAGACCCTTTCGGGATTTAAAAACTGTGCTCCAGAGGTGAACCGAGTGTGCAGTATGGGGCAGGCTAACTCTGACATTACATCACAGCTGTGCGTATGATTTTGCTTCCATACGAGTATTGGCAGCTGTCAGCTGACAAACCTTGGTCATTCCCACGCCAATGACGTAAACCTTCGGTTTCGCGGTGCCCTTCATGTTTGCTGCCGCGTTAAGTTTTCGTTAAGGCCGCCTGAAATATGAGACCAGGATGGATCTAGTGGTTGACCTCAGTGCGCCAGCGACGCTGTGCAAATCGACCAAGACAAGACAGGCCCTTTCAAACTGCAGCTGCTGGGTGAGTGCGTATAGTGCATACTACTTTCCACTGATAGCGAATGCCTAGAAGTGGGGCGCGAATAAGGGCGGAAAGAAGCGACAAATACGCACCGATTTTCGCTAACCACCAGTGGCCACTTTGCGAGTTTGTCTGCGCGATCCACACACAACCCCAACCCTCCAACCAACCCAACCCAGACCCTGAAGAGGTTCCTGAAGAAAGGATCTTGTGAAGTCCGGCAGCACGCACGCACGCACGCATGCACGTATGCACGCACGCACGCATGCACGCACGCACGCACGCACGTACGCACACACGCTTGAGATTTATAGTAGCACCTTGAGACAGTCAGCATTTTGTTCATGCTCACATGCTCATATGGGGTGCGGTCGATATGGGGTTGCACCCCTTTCTTCTTAACCCCTACCCCTTTCTTCTACTACCTTTCACTCCTTGCACTATCGCTTTTCGCTTTTCTTTCCTTCTTTCGCTCCTCCTCCTTTCGCTCCTTTCGCGCTCCTTTTGCTTGCACTCCTTCGTATCTTTTGACGATTGAACACTTCACTAATTGACTTCACTTCAATTCACTTCACTAAAGCGCTACCAATGAACAGCGTTGTTGTATCGACATATAGCTCGTAGCGGAGTTTATCACTTGTTATTTTTGGATTGTCGTTCGACTTTGACTTGCCAACATTCTATCGACTTTCTCGGCGTCGTGACTTGGGGCAGGGTCGCTTCAACAGTGCGGGAGCAGCTTGCGAAGTGCGGCTCTGAGGTCGGTGACGATGGCGACGTAGACGAAGAGAGTCGAGGCGGAGTTGAGGACGACGAGGCCGTGAGCGAAGCCCATCCAGTAGTAGAAGCTGGCGACGGACGCGTACGCGTTGAGGAGCCAGAGGGAGACGTTGCGCGTGAACACCGTCCAGAGGAACACGAGCACGACCAGCGACATCGACCGACTCACGCGCTCCTACAAGTCAAACGAGAATGTTCTGCGTTTTCAGAAAAAAATGTTGGGATTTGTGACGAAATATCGACCAACCATTCGAAATTTACAAGTCCGTACGCTACTGTGAACTGTAGCACAAGCGCGCAACGCGTGGCAGCCGCAATTCTGCAGTAGTCGACCCAACCTACCTGCAGCTGCGTCGCGATCTGGCCTTGGTTCTGGCCGCTCCTCCTCGCGGTCAGTCTCGCCCGCATGACGAGCAGCTGCAGCAGGTAGAGCAGGACGATGGCGACGTTGATCACCGAGGTGCTGGAGTTGTTCAGCAGCTTCACCGCCGGGTGCACGACGCTGGGCACGCTGCACAGGGGCGCGACCGCGCTGTAGTCGTCGTTGTAGAGCAGGAACGCGCCGAGCAGGCCCAGAGCGTAGACCCAGGCGGAGAGGACCAAGCAGCGAACGTAGACGCGCGTCCACCTGTCGTCCGCCTGCAGCGTCGCGTAGCGCACCGGCGCCGCGACGGCCAGCGCCCTGTGCGTAGTTTGTGTATTTGTTGGATTTGGGGCGAGGCCGACAATGGCCCAAATGCTCATCTCCATGACGCCTTCCCGTCTAGAGCCGCATAAATAATTGGCCAAAGACTTTCGCAAGGACGTCATCTGTAATCTGGGGCAGCGATCCATCGAAAGGGCAGTTCTCGATCAAGAATCGAACCCAGGACCGCGTGTGCGTAGCGCACCAACCTGTCGGCCGCGAGCACGAGAGTGAAGCCAAAGACGCCGGCGTTGGCGAAGTAAACCGGTCCGTAGAACAGCAGGCACTGGAGCCGGCTCACGAGCAGCGACACCTCGAACGCGCCCAGCGTCAGGGCGACGCCGTCGCTCTGCAGCGTCGCCGCTCCAGTGAGCGCGTCAAAGACCGCCGGGCGCCGACCGTTTGTGTTCGCATGTATATAGACACTGTATTTGTGGTTGAGAATAGTGTCAAAATTATGCGCACTAAATAAACCCTGGTTTGGGTACTAGAAATCTAATAAGCGGTAGTACTAGAAATCTAATAATAAACTGTAGACGCGCACCATGAAGTGTGATCGCGCTTCAAAAACTGTTAGGCAAGAATTCAGAAGAGTTTTTGGTGAGCAAACTTGGATTACGGTTTCGGTAAAATTTTGGTAAACAAATCTAGTAAATTTGGTGCGCAAAAACGGCTTATCCCTTAAGAATACAGGTGCGTGCCTGTCTATCTACTTCATGCGAGTAGCAGCCATGCCAGGAAAAATCCTGTCGAATTTGTACCGTAAATCTGCAAAAATGTCCCCCAGCCTCCAATAGTGCCATCATCTCCGATAGTGCACACGGGTCACCGAAGCTTGACGCAATAGCGCCTTGCACAGGGCTACTATAGGACGTATAGGGCAGGGCTACTATAGGCTACTATAGGCTACTATAGGCTACTATAGGCTACTATAGGCTACTATAGGCTACTATAGGCTACTATAGGCTACTATAGGCTACTATGCACAGGGTTACTATAGGCTACTATAGGGCTACTAAATATTCAACATGGATGATGGGACCAGGGGCGTCTACTATAAATAAAACAAAAGAAGAGAATAAGGATAAGGAATAGGAATGGGAAACAAAAAATAAAAATGGGACCTAGGCAATATTATTCGTCACTTTAAAAGTATGGTCAGGGCAGGGGCATTTGAGCGTGCAACGCAGCACGTGCGTGCCGACACTAGGGATGAGCATGGGCCGGGCTGGGCCGGCCAAGCCCAAGCCCATGGGTTGGGCTTGGGCGGGCTCTGGCGGGTTGGGCGAGGCGCATCATCCCTAGCGTATACAGCATCAGTGGACGCGGTCGGCGTCTGGCCAAGTGGCCGATGAGCATCCAGGTGGTGGACCTCATGGAGGGCGTCTTGTAGACGGCGAGCAGAAGCAGCACGTTGCCCACGAGCGCCACCGCGGCCGCCGGCACGGTCATCAGGTAGTAGGGGACGACGTACCGCTCGAAGGAGCTGTTCGCCCCCGCCCACGCGACTGGGGGTCCTGGGCTGGTCGTCTCCCCCATGCCTGCTGACACACACGCTACTGCAGCTGAAAACTGCCTGAAATTTTCAGCGGCGCTGACAGCGTCAACAGCCTACTAGGTAGGTATGTAGGTACAGAAACTCGCTGATCAACATCTTGGGAAGCAAAAACGTCGATGCATACCGTATACAGCTTCTTCGGTCTAAGCCCAACCTCAGCGACTTTGCAAACGTGTACGCAGTGTCAGTTTCATTTTTTTCTTTTTGGAATGGTTCAATGAGGACGCCCGTTCCACTGCAAAGTTTACTGTTGGGGAAGGCTGTTTGTAGAACTTTCGTTCTGTTGTACACCTATCGCTTCAACATACCCGTGCTAAACGACTGCTATTGAGCTCTCCAACCGCAATTTGTGTTCAGACTCGAATACTTGCTTGCGCTAGAAGTGACTCGCTTTTGTATATGCTCGAATAATGGTCGGTTGCCAACGGAAACTGTTCTTTGTCGAACTACTACTACTACTACTTATTCAATTCCAACCACCGCTAACGAACTGTTGCCACAGTCACCAAAGAATGACTGTTGCTCCCAGAGGCTGTGCTCGACGCGCTTCTACAAACGAACACCCTTGACGACTTCACCCGGAAATGTTGTCGTGGTGACAACTACGAGACGGCACGCACGCATACACTCGCACGCACATGTACGTGGGTATGCCGGTAACCTCAAATGAAGGATGGTTTTTTCCTTAGTGCTGCATTGATAGCGCGAACAACAGTAGCAACACAATGGAAACTGTGCCACGCCAACCTACGACTTGCTTTCCCTGCGTGTACGTTGGTGGCGTTGGCGTGCAGTTAGCCTTCCAGTCAAAGCAATGAATAAGCTGGGCTCGATCAATATTCCAGGCCGATAGAATTCCGAAAGGACGCTTGTTGAGATGTTGGTGGATACCATACGGTTGCAAGCCTGCATGCGTGCTTCGGTTAATGCGGAATTGCACAGTGGACTCCGATCGCAACAATACAATGATCGTGTTTCCTGAAGGCGTGCTCGAGCTTATCAAACTCGCTCGTATCCACAGCCCAGTGCTCGCCGCCCAACATTTCCTATGGACCGGCAATGGTTTTGCCTTGCTCCACCTCGCTATCAAGTCCCCCCGGTCGGCAGACAACCAGTCACGTGCTCACGAACACCTACGCGCATGTACATCCACAGACCGTAGAGGGCGTGAGGCCGGGAAATGAGGCTGGTTCGGTCTCAGTCAAACCATAAAAGAGCGCCTTCAAAATAGCATACAATGTAGGTAGGTAAAATTCGGAGATCGAGGGCGGAGATAAGAAAATGCCTTGGTAGCGGTACTGTGCTGTGTCTGGAAACTACCTCGACACTAAAATTGCGCTACTGCGCGGTGCGTGCACAGCACGGAATGAATGCAGGACGCGACGGCTTTCACCCCCATGACAGGAAGTCGTGTATTTTGTTAGCGGCACGCGCGCAAAAATACGCTGAAAAAGAATACGTTACTCTGGCACAAACGACTCACAAAACTGGCATCTAAGAGCACACGGTGATCCGCTGAATGCGTCGCGTCGAAATTGCGATGATTATGCTTAGTTTACAGGCGATCGCTGGCGTAGGAGGGTCAGTAGCGGTAGAAGTCGGGTTTGTAGGGCCCCTCGACGTCGACGCCGATGTAGTCGGCCTGCTGCTCCGTGAGCCTGGTCAGCCTGACGCCCAGCTTCTCCAGGTGGAGTCGAGCTACTTTCTCGTCGAGCTGCAGACATCATGCAGTCGCGACCAATGCGCGAGTAAAGGCTTATTCACAATTGACGGTCTTCCCATCGGTCTCGGTCTTTGCTGTTTGGCATGGAAAGAAAGAGACCGAGACCGATGGGAAGACCGTTAATTGTGAATCAGCCTCTAGCTGCGCACTCCGCGTCGGACCTTCTTCGGCAAGACGTGCACCACGCCGACGGAGTACTGGTCAGAGCGGGCCCAGAGCTCGATCTGGGCCAGCACCTGGTTGGCGAACGTCGTCGACATGACGAACGACGGGTGGCCCGTCGCGCAGCTCAGGTTCGATAGTCGGCCCTCGGCCAGCAAGATGACGTGACGGCCGCTCGGCAGCGTGAAGCGGTCCACCTGGGAAGGCCGTTCCTCTTTTGTTCACACACACACACACACACACACACACACACACACACACACACACACACACACACACACACACACACACACACACACACACACACACGCTGTACATGCGAGAGTGCGGGCGTGCACGCGTGCGTCAGTGTGTGCAGGCGTGCGTGCGTGCGTGCGTGCGTGCGTGCGTGTGTGCGTGCATGCATGCGCATGCGTGCGTGTGTGCGTGCATGCATGCATGCATGCGCGCCTTGTGAGGTTGCACATGAGTGTGCACATCCCAAAAGCACTTGATGTTCACTTCTTTGATAAAGTCAGCCAAAAAATATTTTAACATCTGAAAAGAAAAACGAAAAAAAACTGAAAAAATGTAGGGTGAGTCGAGAAAAAGAAAACCCGCGATTTCACAACATTTTTGGAGGTATCGCCCCCTTGCAGCAAAACAAGGAAACGCGTTATGGCGCGTTCGGTGCCCCAGAAGAAGGCGGTTCATTTGAGCCATTACGCGCCGAAATCCGTTGAGGCAATCAAAAGTTATAGGCGATCGAAAATTCAAAAAGCCGCATTGAGAAGTCGTCACATATTAGGGTTGTACGCTGACGCGTACACCCTGATTCGTCTTACGACTGTGACTAGGTAACTGTGTACGCGGTAACTCGTTGGCCGGTGGCCGTGTCCTAAAGTGGTAAAAGAAGTCGTTGTTGTGGTGGCAATACTGACAGCTCAGGTGAGGAGTGAGGGCTGCACTACTACATGATACAGCATTGTGTTGTGGCATACTTAGCATTTCGAACTCTCGTAATACTGCATGTATCCTATAGTTGTGCAGTCCTGCCTGACACATGCGACTCAGTGCAGTAGCAGAAGCAGATTCTCGAACTCAGTGGGGAATGCAATTGCTGCCTCATACAATTATTGCATTTGTTTGGTTGGTTCCCCAAATACGATCGTCTTTGTCACCAAACTGGCAACGTTTACAGTACCAACACACAACACGGACATCGACAATAAATGTTGTCGATGTCCGTGTTGTGACCACAATGACAACAATGACAAAGACAATAATGACAGTTATGAATAAAAAACTCAACAACAATTTGACGATTCTGTTGACAATTTTGAAGATGCACGTCGTTTCGGATTCTTGCTCAGCTCGAACCGATTGCAGTCTCGTCCTATGCGGGGGGGGGGGGGGGGGGGCGTGGGGGGGGGGGGGGGGGGGGGGGGTGGGGGGGGGGGGGGGGGGGGGAGAAAAGGGTTTTTGGTCATTTTGAGTCAAAAACCTAAAAGCCTGAAAATAGGGGCTTTTAGCCGAAATAATGTAATACGCAAGCAGATGGGGAATCTGTTGGGAAGATTGTAAAAAAGGGAGATAGTGTAGCTAGATAGCAAGAAGGAGAGAGGTAGAAAGAAGTCAGGGGGGGGGGGGGGGGGGGGGGGTGGGGACTAGCAGGGGGGGGGGGGGGGGGGGTGGGGGGGGGGGGGGGGGGCTGGCCGGGGGGGGGGGGAGGGAACCCCCCCCCCCCACCCCCCCCCCCAGTTACAGGGATGGTCTCGTCCTATGCATTTGGGGGCGATGGCAAGCAGGCGCTCGACAGAAGTGGACGCTGCGGCGCAGCTATACAAGTAACGATGTGTCGTACTCCACGAGAAGAGGGGACTATAAATTAGGTCGCGCGCGGTCAACAGTGAACCACTAGACTACGGGGTCCGTGTCGAGCGCGAGACGGCGCCGCCTTGCATTGGAATAGCTCGTCTGGCACTTTTTGGGCAGCGACTCCGACTGCTCGTCCTCGTCCTTGCCGCCGTCCTCCGTCAGCAGCTGGTCGCCAATAAACGCGTCTGCGTCCACGCAGTCCTGTGAGAGACATTCCCGTCAATCAGTATGAAGTTGGACAGCCCACGCAAGCCAAGCGTGAAATCACTGAAACTGAAATTGTGTTCGTGCTTGTCAGCCCCCAGTCTAGCAGTGTGTGCCGCCCAACGTTTCCTATGGACTGGAAATCGATTCGCCTTGCTCCAGACAGTCGCTATCAGGTAACCAGTCGGCAGCGCAGTAGACAAGTGCTCGTGTCTACTGATGGCAACCTACCTAGCTAGGTTACCTACCTAGTAGGTTACCTAGCCTTTTTTTGGCCTAGGTAACCTAACCTAACCTACCTAGCGCGAAAATCGAGCTACCTGTACCTAACCTACCTACCTAGATTTTGCCGTTACCTACTAGGTTACCTACCTAAGCAAAAATTTGTGGAGTCAAAAAATGGATTCGTGCAAACTGAAACATTTTGCAGATACAAGTAGGCTAACGTGGCCATTGTTTACGTTTGCGGCGGTCAAATTTGATTCGTTGTTGTATTGATGTTGGCAAGAAGATCATTTCTTTGTCAGCTGCGTCTCTGATGAGATATTCGTACCGCCTTGTCTACATTGCAGTCCGTTGGACGTCTACAGAAACTAAATAGTTTTACTTTGCGAATGTTCCTCAAGAACACCTGCTGAATCGGTGGGCGGGCGGGTGGCTGACCCAAGACTAGACCCTCAAATTTGACGTGATACAGGGTCGCCCAATGATAATGGACGCTCTTTGTTTTACCGCCACAATTGCTACAGTGCTTCGATCGAGCTGAAACTTGGAATACATGTTGAAAATACTTAAATTTAGATGTGTGCCAAGCGAAATTGCGTTTGGTCAAGAAAACTTAAAGCTACACAGTCTCAAAGTGTGCAGCCTGATTATAAAGGGAGATTACCGTAATTTTTAAGTACCGGAATTATCAAGGAGATAACGTACGCTCACAAGTCCAACAATATAGAGGAACTGAAAGAGTCCATTGTGACGGCATTCGATAGCTTGGAAAGTGATTTGTGCACAAAAATTGCAGATCCGTCGGGGCACGCTGCGAAAAGTGTGAAGTGGCCGGCGGCAGTCACTTCGAAAATCAGTGATCTGGTTGGGGTGAAGTAAAATTGATTTTGTTAACCAAATGAAATTTCGCTTAGCACACATCTAAGTTTAGGTATTATAAACAAATATTCCAAGTTTCAGCTCGATCGAAGCACTGTAGCAGTTGTGTAGCAGCAGCAGGCGGCAAAACAAAGAGCGTTCATTATCCGTGGGGTGCATGGCAGATGGAGTGCATGCTAGCATATGCGCGCATGCGTGCAGGTGTGTACGCGTATGTCTGTCGGCGCGTGCGTGCGTGCGTGCGTGCGCGTGCTCAATGCATTGTGCTGGCAATCACAGCTCGGAAGTTTACAGTACATGCATGCAATATTGCCTGTCACTTGACAGCTTGGAGTTACCTAAATTACCTACCTATAACCTAAAGAATTTGCCCGATTACCTACCTACCTAGCAGAAAGATCTAGCTTACCTAACCTAACCTACCTAAGACCTTTTTGCAGCCAGTTTTACCTAACCTACCAACCTAAAAATGAAAAACGTCAAAATTGCCTTCACTACTCGTGTCACGCACACGCACGTATGCACATCTACAGAGCGCCCGTGAGAATGGGAACGAGGCTGACACGCTCTCGGTGCAACAAAATAGAGCGCGCTCAACGACAACGAAAATAGCGTAGGTACTCAAATTCGTGCACCCTATCATGGAGCAGTTCTCCATAGGTGCTGTGTTGAACTACCGGGAAGTTAAAAGAGGTAACCCTATACCTAGCATAGATCGCCGCAAAGTGCGTACGGTCTATACGTATGGGCCGCCCTTCTCATTGAAGGTGTTTAATTATGGTCGCCTTCTGAAAGACCTTAGCGCCCAAGACCTAGAGGCCTATCTGTCAGGGGGTTGTGCATGCGCTCGGTCTCCCTTTATGTACCCACCTCTTGGGCATGTTTTCACTGGGGACATCAACTTTGTTAATAGTGAGCTCCTCAGGAACGTTCTAGCGAAAGGCTCCAAGTACCGCATTGATGTCGGGTGTACAATCGGGGATGTATTCGATGCCTACTACAATGGCTTTTCGAGGTATATGGCACGCCTTAGACGCAGGCACAGGAATTTGGACCTGGATGCTTTCTCTGAATCTGTGCTGTGGCGTCTCTCAGCAAAATTTGCAAGTTTTGTTCAGGACGCGTCACTGCACTCAGGCTATATAGAGGGTTCCTATGATATGGAGCAGTATAAGCGGCTGTGCAGGGACTTAAGGGCTATACACGACAAGTACGTTATTGTTCCTGCAGATAAAGCTGGTAATAATTACGTGTTTATCTGCAAAGGCCTATATTTATCAAGCTTTTGCAATGAGCTAGGCATAAGCATAAAGGGTGGCTCCATTTCTGTGTTGGGCAATGATATCTACAAACCGCATCAGCTTGATTCCTCAGCCATTCTAGCTAGACATAGAGCTATGCTTGCTTCGTTTGGCCAGAAAGCACTCGATAAAAACGACGTGCTGCCTCGAATTTTTGCTACAGCTAAATTGCACAAGAACCCGTTTAAATTTCGCTTTATAGCAGGTGCCAAGCAGAGCTCGGTTAGACCATTGTCTGTTCTCTTGTTGCATATTCTTAAGCATCTCAAGAGATTTTTGTGCAATTACTGTAGAGTCATAGTCGATAGGGGTGGTGCCAGGTGTTATTGGTCGGTCAACAATTCGCATAAAGTCGTTCAAGATTTGCATAGGAGGAAAAATATCAGGCATATGGTAACTGCGGACTTCGCGACGTTGTTCACAAATCTGCCGCATGACATTATATTGCGCAATGTATTTCAATTGGTGGACATGTGCTTTAACAGTTCGAACCGTGAATACGTCACCATTGGCAGCAACGGTTTTTGCAAATTCTCTGCAGTCCGTGCAACTCAGCCTTGCTTTAACCGTTGGGAGATTAAAGACTTGATTAGCACAGTATTACAAGAGACATATGTCGTGTTTGCAGGTATTCCATTTAAGCAGATCAAGGGGGTCCCCATGGGAGGTAATGCATCTCCCCTTCTGGCAGACTTGACGCTTAGTATGATGGAATTTAATTTTTGCAAAACCAAGAGGCATAGTAGTTGCATTGCTTTTCGGTATGTGGACGATCTCCTGGTTTTGAATCTGACAGATATAGACCCACTTATGAAACAGATATACCATGACTCACTGAACTTGGAGATCACAGCGGAAGGCACCAGTGTACCATTTTTGGACCTCAACATTAGGGTCAATGAATGTAATGGGGTGGATACATCAGTGTTTCAAAAGACTGACCTGTTCAACTTTGAGGTTGTCAGATATGGCTTTATAGATAGCAATGTCCCTATGAGTCTGCATAAGGGGGTTATCATTAGTCAGCTCATTAGAATCGGACGGATCTGCAACTTTAAAGCAGCATTCATGGATCGAACAATTGAATTGATTAACACCTATTTGGGAAGGGGGTTCTCCAAGGCATTCATCGTTAATTGCGTGCTTTCATTCGCAGGAAGGTACGCTCCATTGTGGTGTTCGCTCGGATTCCCCAATCGTTCAGCAACTATTAAATTTTTGGATGGTCTGGTGTCTTCACTGGGCGCAGCATAGTCATAGAATTTTGTTTGTTTATCCATAGTCGTAACAAAGTTTGCTTTATACCATACCCTCTTGTCGTTGTTTCCTCTTACCGTTTTCTCCATTGCCTTTGGGGAATTGCGTCTGTATAGTACTACGGTAACGGTAAGGCATTTTCGGGAATCGGGAGCCTTACACGCCATTTGAATTGGTACTTGTAAGCACTGGCCCCGTGGTGTCAGTGTCACCTGGCTTTATGGCTAGCAGCATCGATTCGGTGGCCAGCTAACTAGCACTTCCCGCATGTGGGTACCCTGTCTTCCACTGGTTCTGCCACCCAAAACGACCAGGCGCCAGGGACGATGAGGAAACAGGTTGGTTCTCATTTGGATTCACCACGCGCGTAAGTACCCAACCCGCAGAGCCTTGTACTGAAGATGGGGCGACTCTGTGGGGAGCTAATTCTTGTCTACAAATGAGCCCCGAAACAAGAATTAGCTCGGTCAGATGGAAATGTTGTAATTTCAAAATATGGTACTCGCTAATTTATTGGTGATCGTTTTAGGCATTTCGGCTTCACCCATTTGAAGCGGTGTTCATTTAGCCTTCACTTCTTCTTTTATTCGCACAAAATGCGGAGATTGACGAGGGGGATAACAAATTGTCTCGGCAGATGCACGCACTGCGCATCATACCTGTAACTGGGGGGGTGGTTGGGGGGGCTTTGGGGGCCCCCCACTACTTTTTCAACCACCCCCCAACTCCCCCCCCGACCCCCCCCCCCCCCCCCCAGAATTTTCCCAAAGGATTTTCGTCATGTCTTAAACGATAAATGTGGGTAACTGTTGGTGTTTTTCAGTGCTTTTCAGTGTTATATGACCATAAAACAGCTAAATAACACTGTTTACACCCTTTTTATACCCATTTTAGACCAAAAAGTACCATTATAATTCAAACAATGGCCAGCTACCCCCCCCCCCCACTTTTTGCTCCGGAGACCCCCTCCCCCAAAATCGGCCAGCTACCCCCCCCCCCACTCTGCCAGACCCAGTTACAGGTATGCTGCGCATTATGGAAACTGCCAACTGCCTCCCACTACGCTAGAATTGTGCGTTCAAGCAAGTGCCTCGATACTGCACGTACGTGCATATACCACACGGAATATGCAGGCTGCGACGGTTTTCCTTCTACGTCACGTCACGAATTCGTTTATTTTAGGCGACGTTACTAATGCTCAAACGACCCACAAAACTGGCATCACAGAACGCATGGTAATCCGCCGATTGCGATGATTATGCTTAGTTTACAGGCGAAGGTTGCGTAGGAGTGTCAGTAGCGGTAGAAGTCGGGTTTGTAGGGCCCGTCGACAGCGACGCCGATGTAGTCCGCCTGATGCTCCGTAAGCCTGGTCAGCTTGACGCCCAGTTTCGCCAGGTGCAGTCGAGCTACTTTCTCGTCGAGCTGCAGGCGTCAGTCATACAGTCGCGACGAATGCGCGAGTAGGGCTGCGCATTGCATTGCCTATGGCCCAGTGGTAAAGAATCGGCCTCTTGCGCGCCAGGTACTGGGTTCGATTCTTGATGGATCCACTAGATCGAGGACTTCCATCTCAATGGATTTTCTCGTGTCGTCGCTGCCCTAGATTACAGATGGCGTTCTTCCGAAGGTCTGTGGCTAATAACGCAGCTCTAGACGGGAAGGCGTCATGGAGATGGGTATGTATGCTATACGGGCCACTGACGGCCTTCTAGAGTTGCCCCAGATCCAACAACTAACAACAAGGCTGCGCACTCAGCATCGGACCTTCTTCGGCAGGACGTGCACGCCGACGGAGTACTGGTCACAGCGGGTCCAGAGCTCGACCTGGGCCAGCACTTGGTTGGCGAACGTCGTCGACATGACGACCGACGGGTGGCCCGTCGCTCAGCCCAGGTTGGCCAGCCGGCCCTCGGCCAGCAGGATGACGTGACGGCCGCACGGAAGCGTGAAGCGGTCCACCTGGCAAGGCCGTTCCCCTTTCGTTCGCACACGCACGCACGCGCGCGCACGCGCACACACACACGCACACGAAAAAACGTACGCGCACTCACACAGCTACTCCTGAGGGAGGCACCTGAGGCTTGATGGTGCTCCGCTCTGTGGCGTGCGCCATCAGCCACTTGACGTCGACCTCGGCGTCGAAGTGGCCGACGTTGCAGACGATCGAGTCGTCCGGCACGGCCTCCAGATGTCGACCTGAAGGGAGCATCGCTCATCCTCTGAATACGTCTTAGTGGCCCTGCTGAGGAATCCAACAACGCACCACAGATGACGTCATTGCAGCCAGTGGCCGTCACGAATACGCAGGCCCTAGAGGAGGCGTCGTCCATGGTCGTGACCTCGTACCCTGGAAGGCACGGTCGTTTTCTTGCAGCCGTCATTGCACACGACAACGGCACCTTCCATGGCGGCCTGCAGTGCGTTGATGGGATCGATCTCGGTGACGAGCACGCGGCCGCCGAAGGAGCGCAGCGAGGCCGCGGTGCCTTTGCCCACGTCGCCGAAGCCGGCGACGCAGCAGACCTTGCCGGCGATCATGACGTCCGTCGCCCTCTTGATGCCGTCCGGCAGCGACTCGCGTATGCCGTAGAAGTTGTCGAACTTGGTCTGTGACCGGCAGACGCGAGGGTGTCCCAGGGCAGCGCAAGTAGGGAATGCCCCGCCAGGAACGCCACCTTGGTGACGGAGTTGTTGGTGTCGAAGGCGACGAGGTGGAGCTCGTCCTTGGCCAGCATCTTGTAGAGCCACTGGATGCCGGTCGTCGTGCCCTCGGAGACGCCGCGAATGCTCGGCAGCAGCTGGGGGTGGTTGTCGTGGACGAGCCGCGTCAGCTCGCCCCCGTCGTCCAGCAGCAAGTTGGGCGGCTCGCCGCCGTCGAACAAGAGGACCTGCGCGGAACGGGCAATTACTGCGAGATGGGCAGAACAACCGCAGGTCCGCAGCGTCGTCGCACCTGCTCGAGACACCAGACGTACTCCTCCTGCGTCTCGCCCTTCCACGCGTAGACGGGCGTGCCGGCGGCGGCGATGGCGGCGGCCGCGTGGTCCTGCGTCGAGAAGACGTTGCAGCTGGCCCAGCGGACGCGAGCGCCCAGCGCCTGCAGCGTCTCGATGAGCACGGCCGTCTGGACCGTCATGTGGATGGAGCCGGCGATCCTAGCGCCGGCCAGCGGCTGTCGGCCAGCGAACTCCTCGCGCAGCGCCATCAGGCCCGGCATCTCGGACTCGGCCAGCGAGATCTCCTTGCGGCCGAACTCGGCCAGCGAGATGTCGGCTGCACATGACGAAAGGAGGTGAGAGCCACCCACACTCGCACACGGACGGAGCAACACACACACACACACACACACACACACACACACACACACACACACACTCACCAATTTTGTAAGGCAGACTGGCCGTCATGACTGAAGAATTTCGGGCCGACTAGTACAACTGCTGGCGCAAGCAACTTGTATTGTTGATGAGGAGCGCGCTCGCAAGCGAATGCGTCGTAACTCCGCACTGGCTGTGTCGGTCTTTGAGGAGTCGCCTGCTGCGCACGCGCCGCGTGCATTCAGGCCCTAATCTGATTGGAAGACTGCTTGGCCTCGGTACATTGAGTTTGGTGCAGGTCAGGGAAGAGGGGGGGGGGTGTCGGAGAAGAGTGAACGAACACAGCGGATTGCAAAGTCGCGGGAGAAATGCGCGCTCGCCGGCGAAGATGGCGCTGTCGATAATTTCTATGGCTACCACTTTTAGACCGTGGCAGTCCCAAAGCATTGTCGTGTGCAATGCAGTGAGTGGCGGCTGGCGTGTACTGGGTTTAGAGATTGCGGGGGCGGGGCAGTAGCAACACTCGTGTTGGCAGTGTGCCAACGAGCAAGACCGAAATGCGATGCGGCTGTGCGTACGTGCCGTGGGAGCGTTGTGTGTGTATACGTGCGAGCGCAGCTGGTGCTTGTGTTGTGAGAGTGCGTGAAGCACAGCAGGATCCAAAAGCCATACCTGTAACTGGGGGGGTGGTTGGGGGGGGGGGGCCTTGGGGGGCCCCCCACTAGATTTTCAAGCACCCCCAACTCCCCCCCCGACCCCCCCCCCCAGAATTTTCCCAAAGGAGTTTCGTCATGTGTAAAACGATAAAGGTGAGTAACTGTTGGTGTTTTTCAGTGCTTTTCAGTGTTATATGACCATAAAACAGCTAAATAACACTCTTTACACCCTTTTTATACCCATTTTAGACCAAAAAGTACCATTATAACTCAAACAATGGGCAGCTACCCCCCCCCCCACTTTTTCGCTCCAGAGACCCCCTCCCCCAAAATCGGCCAGCTACCCCCCCCCCCCCACTCTGCCAGACCCAGTTACAGGTATGCCAAAAGCGTGGGTGGGGTGGGGGGCATGCTCGCCACTGAACGACAAGGTCCCACCTACCTGCTGCGGCCTCTTTTCACCCATTTTCCCTCACAAAAAACGTACCAAGTTGCCAACCGCTTTGGCCACCCATTTGAAACGAAGTGCCGTTTACCCACCCCCACTCGCTTTGACCGGGGTACGGAATACGGATGTCCCCCCAAAAAAACCAACTTTGTTGAAAAAAGCGGCGCCTCTTCACTTGACACGCCAGACGCACACAGCACAGCTGCGACGCTCCCAAGAAGACACGATGGCACAAAAGTCGACACAGCGCAGTCAAACGCACGAAACAGCGAGTGCGACCAACGAACGGAAGCGCCTTCCCCCCACCCACTAGGGTAGAACAGTGGTGGGCACACAAAGGAACGTTTGCTCAGCTCAAAGCCGGGAGGGGATGGCACCACAGCATCCTCCTGGAGCAATGCAGCGGGCGTACAACTACAAGGGTACTGTTGTAGTTCCGCTGGGGGAGGGGGTACTCGATGGGCAGGGGAAAGAGCGCGCCACACGGTTGCGTAGGAAGGAAAGGGAAGGGAAAAAAGTGGTGCATCCAAAGTCCAGTGGTGTTGCTAGGATTTATTTCCGGGGGGGGGGGTGAGTCCAATTTCGACTCCAACTCTTGTTTGCTCTTTCTCTGTTTTGCATTTTTGCAGGCCCCCTCTCATAATCTCTCTTGACTGACCTCCTGCAGTGTGCAGCACATGTGCCCACACGTTCCCAAAATGCCCAAAATCGGCCACAGTCGCGCACGTTTGACAAATTTGATCTCGGATGAATTGAATCCTGCGGCTGTGTTATCACAACGTGGGTGCCTATACAATGTGTTTGCACCACCAGGATTTGCGGCTTCTGTGGGGTCGTGATCAGTTCTGTTACGTCACGCTCAGATGCAAGGAGTCACGTAATTAGATAGAGACACGTATAAGAATATTTGCGTGTAGATCGACAGATTCCGATCGAATCAGGGTGACCGATGCAGGCCTGCTGACGTGCTAGTGAAGCTTATTGCTCACGATGGTTCACGAGGGCTGGCCACCTACTCAAAGTTCCAACACAGCCGTACAACGGCGAAACCCTACGGGACTGCGAGAGAAGAAGCCCTTGATTAGTGAAACGTGCGCAATTATTTGTGCTCGCGACGAGTCCTGCCGAGATACTCCACTAATCAGTTCTTCAAAACTTGTCAGGCTCTGCCTGCTTGCCTAACCTCACCCCGCTATCGAGCGTACGCAAGGGGGGTGGGGGGGGGGGTGGCGAGGGGTTTTCGCCCCTCCATTGAGACTAACCTCAATTTTTTTGGCAGCAGTTATTTTTGCGCAGTCATCCTCATGCTCAGGATGAGGATTTTGCGCAGCATTGATTGCGGCGATTTACGCGCCTACGTACGAGCGTGTCTACACATCGTCTGCATTTTCCTCGACTTTTTGGTACTCTCTGTTGCGTGTTGCGTGAGTCATGCGCGAGTGAAACTATGGGTATTCACCCGGCTCACCTTGGGTATTCACCCGGCTCACCTTGCACATGCCACATAGACTAGACGTAAACACTGGCGGATCCATAATTTTTTTCGGGGGGGAGGGGGGGTTGGAAGATTTAGCAGAAGGGAAAGCCCTGCTGAAATTTACAGATGCTGAGCCATTTCGACGATGTTTTGGGCACCCAATCGGTCCAGTATTGCCAAGGAATACATAAAATCAGCGTCGCAGGCGAAATTTTTTGCGATTTTCGATTGCCTGCACCCACTTTCATGCGGAAAAGCAGGTTCGCTAGGCACGTTCCTTGTTGTTGTTGTTGTTGTTGTGGTGTGGGCCGGTGTTCACTGATTCCGGTGCTTGTCGGAGAAGCTGTCGGTGTCGCTTGTCGCCGTCGCTGCTCAGCGCCTTGTCCTTCTGGGTGGAGGATGGTTGCGCTACCCGGCCGCGCTCGTCTTGGTCGCCCGAAGGCGGAGTGCCACCCAGGCTTTAAAGGGAAGCACCAGGCTCTCTGGAGCCCTACATCATCGCACGGAGGCGCATCGGGCGTCTTGCCGCCCTGGCGCAGCCCTCCCAAGAGTCTTCGCCGACCAGCACCGAGTCCTCCAGTCACCATATGCTCGCCACCCACTCCTGGCGCTGGCAGTTCAGGGTCCTCCAAGTCGCACGTCGGCTCCTCCTTCAAGCCCACTCTGCCCGAGGGCAGAGGCCCTTGACTGGTGGTATGTAGTTGGTACTCTCATCACGCTGCGCCGTGTTGACGGAGAGCAGCAGGCATTCCGGAGAACGAGTCCGTCGTCCACAGTCGGATGACACCCAGCAGACCGTTCAGGACGACACCACCATGATGCCCAGGCACGTTCCTCGGCCCAGGCCTCCCCCTTTTCCCCCTAGATTTTCGATTTTGGGAGGCGGAATTCCCCCTTTCCTCCCAACCTGGATCCGCCAGTGGGCGTAATTAACCAAGGGCCCGCCGGCTCGATCATGGGGCTCTCCGACGGGCGTGAGTGCCTGAGGCGCCGTATTTTTGCTTTCCTCTGCCCCCTGCTGCGCGCAGCCTCCGGTCACGAAACAGCTGTCTCAACGACATTACCGGCGAGAGCCAGACTATACCGAAAACACTTTTGCTCCCGCTGAGTAAACTGCTGCTCTCAGCAGAGCGGAAGTATGCACAAATGGCGTCTGCGTGCGTTACATGGATCAGATCCAAACAACCACTAACTGTTAGTCAACCAGTTTTGTCGTGAGTACGTGCACTGCGCCTTGACTGTTGTTCGTTCCTTGTGACACACGGGCGAGAGAAACTATCCCGCCTCTCCGACTTCCCCAATCAGTGCAGCATTTATAGCTGGTAATGGTAGGCAGGCACAACTCGTTTCCGCATTGCGTGAGCCAATTTGTCGCGCCTCCGTGACATGAGGTACGCACGCAAGCCGATGCAAATAATCCGTTGTCTGCGCATCGCGTGACCAGAATTGACAGCGGGTTCTACACTCAGCGCGTTTTCTCAGAGCGTACTCGTTTATTCCGAAATCTCGGCGCAATCTCTGCACTTGCGCACGCGCGAGTTGAGTGAGAACTGTTTTCGAGTACTTTTCGTTAGAGCAGAGCGATCTGTCGGCGGTCGCGTGAATGCACATGTTGGGGATTTGTGATATTCTGCAGGTGAACTGGATTGCGCACCTAAAGAGAGGCCCCAGCTCATCAAGTCCAGGCTGTCCACAACTGTGAAGCAAGCTCCAAAGCTCCATTGTCGAAACATGAACCTAACAACCGAGGAGCAGCAGTGCCAACTGGCGCAACTTGTGAATTCCAACTGGCTGTTGGTGACGTCGCATCTGGGGAGGATCGCTTCTTATTCTGATAGAGAGTGCTAAGTGGCTGTTTATCGCTCATGATATGTACTGTACAGCTGTTAAGTACCTACAGATGTAGCGATTTTTGTTGTTTTGAGTTGTGTTTGTTGAGTTTATTTTTTTTTAATTGTAAGAATTTTTGATTAGGAAGGCACTTTTGATGCTATCGTTGTTCAATTCAGTGCAACTGGGGACCTAAGCTCCGAACATGGAGCTATCGATGCAACAGTAAAATACGGAGTCAGCTACCATTTTGCTCACAAGTCAGAAATGATAATATACATGAAGGAAGCCATCCTTCCTGGTGGTCATTGCGCTCGGATTGCCCGCTGGGCTGCTGAGCCTCTGGTTCTGGCTAGTCCTGAGGCGGCAGCGCGTTTTTCATCCCAATCTGAGACTCATTTTCGTCAGCATGTGCGCTGCCAACGCCCTTTATGCGCTCTGCCGACTGGGACGGATTGGCGGCTTCACGCGGAGAAAGTCAGGAAAAGTATACCTGGTGGGAGTTGTCGTCAGAACTCATTCGTCCTCATCCAGATAAATTTAAAAAAAATCGAAATTTCGTCGAGGTCAAATGCACTAGTTTTTCATGCTGAAGGCATTGTACTTTTGTCTGTGGGTTGGCAATGGCATGGCAGAATCTGTGTGGTGATTGTGGGAGGCTGGGAGAAGCTGGGTGGACATTTATTATTTGTATTGCAATTTAATAGAATTTGTTGAGGTAGTGGCAACGCCTCCCCCCCCCCCCCCACCCAGGGAGATTCCACGCTCACACATGTGTAGATTATAGATGGTATGGAGGTCTGCAATGCAGACTCAACAGACTCAGGCTCAACTCAGACAGGTTTTTATACCTCTATTAAATAAATTCGTGTCATGTGGCATTCTGCGGAAGCCAATTCGTCCCCCGATCGTGCCGTGTCTCAGTCTCTTTCGGCTGGTCGTCCACGTGGCTTCTGCTTCTGAAGACTGTTCCTCGTTCATGACGTCCCGACTGCTCTGCGTCGGTCTGTGGAGTCCTATGTCCGTGGGGGGTCTGGCGGCCTTTTTCGGATTCGTCGCCGTCGCCGCGGAGAGAATCTTCGCCACCGTCCACTACAGATGCTACGAGCGCCGCTGGCCGCGCCACTTGTGGCTCTGGCTGGCCGTTGCGCAGGCGAGAAGATGCATGCAATGTGTCCGCCCTCACTTGGCGAGCATACCTGTAACCGGGTCTGGAAGAATGGGGGGGGGGGAGGAAATGGCCAAATTCTGGGGGGGGGGGTGTGTCTGGAGCAATAAGTGGGGGTGGGTAGCTGGCCATTACTTGTACTTTTTGGTTAAAAATGGGTATAAATAGGGTCTAAATAGTGTTATTTAGCTGTTTTATGGTCATATGACACTGAAAAGCACTGAATTACACCAACATTTACTCACTTTTATCGTTTTAGACTGAGTGAAAATCCCTTTGGGAAAATTCAGTGGGGGGGGAGGGTGTGGGGGGGGGGGGGGTGGGGGGAGGGTTGGAGAAATTCTGCGCCCCCCCCCCCAAGTTACAGGCATGTTGGCGAAGGGTTCACAGCGTCCCTTGCGATTGCAGTGGGCTCCATCGATCGTCATCACTCTGATTAACGTGGCAGACAGGTTGCAGGGAGGCGAACGCGTCCGAAACGAGCGCTGGGTCATCTGCTCGTCGGGACAGGTGACTGCCAGGGGCTGTGCTTGTCCCCCCCCCCCTTGGAGTTGGACGTGTGGAGCACCCAGTCTGCCATTCTAATGCAGAATTCTCGCGACCCCAGGTGACTGGCGCGCGCATGAAAGCGCTGTCGTTCGCGAGTTTCGCACTGGAGACGGTGGCCGCGGCGGTGCTGTTCTGCGCGCTGCTGGTCAACGTGCGCCGCAAACTGCGCCAAAAGCGACGAATCGACAGCGAACTCTCGGGCGCCGGAGTGCTGACGAAGCGCTACCAAGTCGTCGAGAACATCAGAACGTCGAAGGTGTTCTTTTGGTGCAAAGCATACATGTACCGTAAATCCTCCAATAGTGCCCCGGGCACTATACTTTCAACCTTGCCTCCCTTTCCCGGGGTCACTATTGGAGAAAAGTTCTATTGGAGGAATTACGGTAACGAGTTTTTGAAGTGGAAGGGCGGGGGGAGGTCGGGGGGTATGCGGATTTGACTTTGAAGGGGGCTGTCAGAAGGAAAAATGTTCCTAAATTAGTGTCTAAATAGGCACTTTTTGGTTAAAATGTGGTATAAATGGCGTTATAGTCAAGAAGCACTGAAAAAAAGACAAAAATACACTATTATTTTATAATAGTAGACAAGTTGCAAAATTTCAAAAAATTCTAAGAACGAGATGGTTGGAAGGCTGGGGAAGGGCTAAGTTGGTGACTGAGGGTGGCAACCTCAGCGCCCCCCCCCCCGTTACATGTACGATACAAAAGTGTACTGCAAAGGAGAGAAGCAACAGAAATTGCGCTGCTGCCAACACAGCTCGTCTTCGAACTGATGGCGATCCATTTTGTCTGCATGGTCGCGAGCCCTGCGGCGATTCTACTGAATTCGGCCTTGTTCCCGCCAGGGACCGACCCCAATTTCTTCGCCTCGTAAGGACTTTGCTCAGGCGCTTGATGAATGGATGCTCAGGGCTAAAGTGTCCGCTAATTGCACTCGACTCTGACCCCCCAACCCCCAGTTCATATGACCTCTGAGAGGGGCGCTTTTTGTATGGAGCGAGAGTGAGGGCAACGCTTATCATAAGGGGGGGGGGGGGGTGGCGCTTATAGTGGGATTCTGCCGATTATACAAGTCCATTTTTGCCGTTCGTAACTTGGAAAGCAACGCTCCAGGCTTAGTACAACGTATATGTAGGTACCTCGCTATGTACAAAGTACATGTCGCAACAAGATTGTTTTAAGTATTTACAGGAGGCTGATTCAAAGTGAATCGCTCAACAACTTTCTGACAGTTGGACCGCTCAGCTTTAGCGTCTGGTTCGCAATCGCGTGCACTATCAACAGCAGCACGCTCAGCAGGGAGGCGTCGCTCACAGCAGATCCGTCCAAAAAAAACACTTTCGCGTCGTAAACCAATCCGTCAAACGGTGTATCACGACCCATTGGTGTAGCCAGGTGCATTGGGTATCCCCCGCCCCACCCAAAATTTTTGAAAGTAGGAAAAGCGCATCAGGGCGCTCTGTTAAACGAGTCCAGTTATGCTCTTAAACTTTCGATTTAAAATAAACACTTGTTAGGGTTTTGATTTTTAATTGTCCAAGCCGTGCCTTGCTACTGAACGTCGATAGTGAAGGCATGGGGACCGTTCGGCTCAAAGAAATATAGCGGTATCAAATATACAAGACGAAAAACACAACAGGGCTGCCGGCTGTCGTCCGGGGTCAAAGCTCTGCCTTCGCCTCCAAGGAGTCGGAGGTTCACGACACGAGGTCTCGATCCACGTGCAGCCTGGACTGCCTATGCACCCTGGGCGGAGGGAGCAGACGAAAGCCACATACCCAGGGGCAACGGCCAATTTCATGCCGCCTACCGGCCGTCATAGCTAGCGACAAGAAAAACACAAAGCGCTTGCTTGACGAACGAAGCGACGCCTCTCCCATGTCTCATCTGCCCGCGCGTCTCGCGCAACTGTGCGCGTCCGAGCCAGCCGCGGAGACGGCCTCTCAGCGGCAGGTCGACCACATGGCGGTGCTCAACGAAGCCTGGAACCGGCGCGTCACCAGACCCTGCTGACCGCACCCAAATGCTCCTCTTTTGAGACAGTCCGCTCGCGGGTCGCGCTCAACTCCGTGTGCCGTGGCGCTTGAACGTTGTGACAGTGCGACAGTAAAGTTGAACGAGGGGAACGCGACGTGCATTCCTCGGAATACGGCGCGCAAGACGTAATGGGCGTGCGTGCGTGCGCGCGCGCGCGCGTGTGTGTGTGTGTGTGTGTGTGCGTGTGTGTGTGTGTGTGTGTGTGTGTGTGTGTGTGTGTGTGTGTGTGTGTGTGTGTGTGTGAATTGTCGCCTTCCAACAACAATTAAATAACAACGCTTTTATAAATTCTGGGTGGGCTCTTCGCAGAAAAAGAAGCAATTAAAGAAGTTCTGTTAGGTACTAGGTCATCTGCTAGGTACTTGTATATTCCATCGCTTGAATAGCTTGAAAGGTTCACAGCTTGAACACACGGCCTCCAGCAAACACGTTGCGTCCCACGTTCGGTTCTCCCAAGTAGCCGACGGCGCCCTTCTCTCTGTAACACGGGTGGCCATTAGCTTATTCATTAGCATAATAGCTTAGCTTATGCACACTCGGGTGCTCACTTGAAGGTGACGAACAGCGACTTGTTCGGGTGGACCTTTACGGTGCGTCGAGTCTTGCCGACGGCGGGTTCAATGGCGGCGTGGACGCTGTCGGCGGCGAGGCGCGTGAGGTCGAGCTCGGCAGCCGTCCGCTGCACCACCGACAGGTACTCCGCCCGGCCCCCGGCCCGCACTGCGCCCCTCTTCGCCTCGACGCGCACCGCGATCGCTCTCGTCCTCACGTCCATCGTGCCCGAGCCTGAACGCGCATGCCACCACTACCGCGCACACTCACTCGTTGTCTGAGTCAAAAGCCACTGATTATGCCTTTGCGAGGCCCTTGCAAGGCAAATTTGCACGTCCTGAGAGCTGAACACACTGACGCTGAATGTACCTACACGTGTAGTGCATTACGCAGAGCAACGCATTTGAATTGTCTAGGATGAAATTTGGTACAGTGTGCGAACTGTTCAGAGTTCAACAGGAAAAGCTCATACCCTGGTTGACGATGTTCAAGAAACTGACGGTTTTGCCGAAGGCTAGATAGCTTCCACGTAGCCCGACGTGTTGGGGCCCGCTTCGATGGAGATAGGCCCCCCTCGATGTAGATGGTCACCCGGTTCGCGCACTTTCCCTTGGGGCAGTAAACCTCCTGCAAAGTAAGGCTAAAATCCTCAAAGGTAGTGAAACTGATCTTCGTGCGAATGCGACTGCTGCACGACACGAGCGAGCGTTGAAAGTTGAAACCCCCAGGCCCGGTCCAGCCACAGTCCAATCCTGGCGAACGCTCGTCAAGGCACACCCGCAGTTGCGGCGACCGTGAATGGGCAGCGCACGCACGCACGCACGCACGCACGCACGCACGCGCGCACGCACGCACGCACGCACGCGCGCACGCACGCACGCACGCGCGCACACACGCACGCACGCACGCACATGGAGGCACTAACGCACGCATAGACGTGCGCGCGCACGCGCACGCTCGAAAGTCAGCGAGTAGCTATGTATTGAACGAGTAGCATTCAAAACTGTTCCAATACCATTGACCGGGGTGCGATGCAGCGATGGCTTCGATAAAAGCTCTCGACGAGGGCTACAAATTTTTCCAAACCACTTAAATCTTTTTGTGCAAACATTTAAATTTTAAAGTCAAAATTTCGCTATGTGTATGTTGGGTTTTGATTTGAATTGTAAACTAAAGTCTATGTCAAATCATCGTGGACTGGAGGTTTTTTTTGGCAAACTTTCTGTGGTGCTGGAGAATTAATTGAGAACATCATACATAAACGTGTAGCCCAGCTGGAGCTCCGATCCACAGTGACCTTTATTTGCAAATCAGAAACCACTCATCCCACACTTGCCAGCCACACCAAAAAATCACCTTTTTACTGGAGGGACCTAGCTTCGCGAAAACTTCAGGATCAGTGGACCTTGCTTGCCTCATGTCACACTCCAAAAGTCGGGAAAATCGAATTCCACGTTTAAAAGATATGGCCAAATCAAGATTTCAAAAAACCCCAAAAAATGCCAAAATTGCGATTTTGAGAAATTCTGAGGGCACCAATTTTATATCTTTAGGGCCCGTAGGTCCCATCATAATGAAATGTATGGCAAAAAGATTGCCTAAGGCAAGATCTTTGCAGTGGTATATTAATATTATTTTCAGGCCCTACCATAGAGGCATTGTGTTGCGTTTTGTGTTTTGCATTTCGGTTTGGCATAGATTCAATGCCATTTCGGTGTGCTTTGCAGAAGGGTACCAACTTTTGGCGCACATGTACCTACAAGGGCTTCCCACTAAGCAGTTTCTCAGCTTTGTAACTGAGATGGTGGACGTGCAGCACCTTCTCGACCTCGCCCTCGCCCAAGCCGCCGTCCAAGCCGCCGCCCAAGCTGCCGCCCAAGGTCGCTGCGCTGTTCGCAAGTGTTTAAAAAAATTGACGTCTGTTGTCTCGTTTAGTCGCGCCCCCCGAAGACGACGACGACGACGATGGCGCCCTGGCGGATGCGGAGAACACGAGCCCCGCGACCGCCGTTCGCGCCCACCGAGCCGCTGCGCGCCGTTGCAGCGCCATGCCGCTCGACAGTCACCGCCGCCGCCGCGCACCCCTCTCCGTTCGTCGAATCGAAACGCCCAGCTGCCACCGATCCTCATGCCCGAGAAGCGTTGGGGCTCGTTTGCATCCACCCGTTCGCGTCCACCCGTTCCGCGCCGCGCCCCCTGTGCTGCGTTTTGCCGGCGCCTCATGTACGTCTAGGTCCCTCTCTGCGTGCGACCGGTCGCCGCGTTGACGAAAAATACGAAAAACAGTTACTGCCACGTGTTGCCACTGCCACCTGCTAACGATGTAGGATCTATTGCCGTAAAATTCACACGTAGGTCCGTTCAATACACACAAACACCCATTGCAGAAGCGCATGGATACGAACGAATAAACGACCTAACGACGTAGATGCACTTGCGAGAATCCTGTCGCATCGGCGCCTAATACCCCATCTGCAAAGAAAAGTTACGCCCGAATTGTTTACGACCATAAAGGAAAAAGTTACGCCACAAATCTGCGACGGAGGGGCGTAACTTTTCTGCGCAGATGGGAGGGAGGGTATACTACTGAACCCGTCTGCTGGCGACTTCGTCTGTGTACGTCTACGACACAAGCCTCCACTCGGGGGCAAGCTCACCCCACGCTACAGAGGTCAACAAAGTGGTCGAGACGCGACCCAACAGCACGGTGCTTTGCTAGTCAACACTCCGCGCGGACACCAGCTCGTCTCCAAGAGCAACGTCGTCGTTCCGCGCCCCCAGGCATCACTACCGTCTCAGCCTTAGCTTCAAACGGGGCGAATGAAGAGACCTGCATTCCGAACATGCGCACAGACACATATGCACTGTGATTACAAAAATCCGAGACACTATGCACTGTGATTACAAAAAGACATGTTTAGTTTTTAGTGATGCAGTTAGAGTCAGTATCGGTTAGAGAATTTAGTTACCATGGTTCAGCTTGCATAATAGGTATTAGTTGAGTACCCACAGCCGCACGACGCCGCTGGACACAACCTCTTCAGTATCATGTCAACATCAGAGCATTACGAATCATGGTGTCGGCTGCTTATCAGCAATGTTTTGCCCCACTACACCTCATGTGTCACGCGTCTGAAAAGTGATTGAAGTGGCGTGGCATGGCGTGACAGTGCCGTTCTAACGAACGGATTGGGGCTGCAATCTAATGCATGAGTCAGAGAAGTGAGTGCTCCGAGAGTTCGCGCTGCGTCAATAAAAGATCTGCGCGTGCTTTCACAGGTACCTCCACTGTCCCCTTCTCGACAAAATACTTTCTGGTAATGTCCACGACGTATACGCTACTCGTCGGAGCGAAGATGCTCCGTTTCCTCGCCTTGTTTCTCGGTCAGCTTGCGTCGATGGTGGTGGTTGTGGACGCGCTGCCATTTCCCGCCCCGGCGCCAGCAGAAGCGCCCGACTACCAAGTCTTTGAAGTTCATGGCTTTCTGCAGCTGTTTGCGGTGAGAGCCCCCGCACAAGTCGCACCGAGCAAATGCAGTCCAATTCTTTTGTATACAAATTGAGCCTTCTAGTGCAAATTGTGCCGTGCACATACGATGCATGAAGCATGAAGCACATGTATGAAGGTAGGAGGTAGGAGGTTATACTGGTTTGTGTGTTGTAGTGCAGTGCAAGCAACTGTTTGGTGATCCTATTCCTGGGACAGCGCACTAGGTATGTCGTTGCACTTCACCAATATTGCTCTGGTTGCCGTGTCGGCTCCTTGCAATTGGATTGGGATGAATATGGTATAGCTCTGTATCTGACAAGTGATTCTTTCACAGCAACTACCGTACACATTCTTCTTGGCAGTATTTAATTTGCATTATATTTGGCCTGACCAAACAGAGGGCAGGGGGGGGGGCAGGAGGGTTGTGGGTGCGTGCGAGGAGGAGCAGGAAGTGGAGCGGTGTCCAAGTCCAAGAGCTGCACCATAGACGTGGGGTTTCCAACTTGCAGCTGCTCGAGAACAAGTCGATCGGTGGCTTTCGCGAGCACACCATCGCGGTGTTGCCCCAGCGCGGCCTCGGCGACGGCGCGGACGAGGCCGAGACGGGCTGGTCGACGGCGCAGCTGTTGGTCGTGCTCCGCAAGGACGAGTCGCGAGTCGGCAACGGCCACTACCAGCACCATCTGGTCTGGAACCAGTTCGGCAGCGTGCGCACCGAACGCCAGCTCACGGAGAAGGTCGAGCAGTTCCAGAGCCAAGGCTTCGCTCTGGTCGAGATACACGGGGTAGGCGGAACCGCGAGGTGACGATGCGTTCCTGAACATGTGTAGAGGCAAACAGATACGGTACCTACTACCTATTGTACCTAGGTACATAGCTTTGTTGGATACCCTACTTTACGGGTTGGCCTGAGAGAAGCACCGGGTGTACATTAGGCATACACGTATATGCCAAATGAAAATGGTTGAACAACTGAACAATAATCATACAACCCACGGGCAGATCCAGTGGGAGGGCGAATGGACACATTCCCCCTTTCCGAAATCGGAAAACTGGGGAGAAATATAAAAATTTTCGCATGCGGCACCATTGTATCATGTATACATATGTAGTATGAATTGTCAACAATGGACCGATTATGGCCACCGCCAAAATGGCTCGGCACCGCTAAGTTTCCCTTCTACAATTTCCTTCTCCTATCACCGAAACAGATTTTTGTATCCGCCACTGAGTGCGCCAACGTATGTATTTTGCAGGTGAACGATGAGTTCCTGGCACTATTCGAACAGAGTCATGGCACCAAGACGTTTGTGCAGTTTGGCGAACCCGACCCACCCCCTGAACAGCTTGGATACACGCTCGTAGATGTCAATGGCTTCTACACCTCTGAAAAGAAACTGCGTACCGCCAGCATCTATCATTCGCCAGGTGCGTGCGTGCGTGCGTGCGTGCGTGCGTGCGTGCGTGCGTGCGTGCGTGCGTGCGTGCGTGCGTGCGTGCGTGCGTGCGTGCGTGCGTGCGTGCGTGCGGGCTTGCGTGCGTGCGTGCGTGCGTGCGTGCTTACGTGCGTGCGTGCGTGCGTGCTTGCGTGCGTGCGCGCGTGCGCGCGTGCGTGCGTGCGTGCGTGCGTGCGTGCGTACGTGCGTGCGTGCGTGCGTACGTGCGTGCGTGCGTGCGTGCGTGCGTGCGTGCGTGCGTGCGTGCGTGCGTGCGTGCGTGCGTGCGTGCGTGCGTGCGTGCGTGCGTGCGTGCGTGCGTGCGTGCGTGCGTGCGCGCGTGCGTGCGTGCGTGCGTGCGTGCGTGCTCGCGCGCGCGCGGGCTCATTGTTCACTTTTTTAGGTGTCTACAAAACCGGTACCTACATCTCCACTCACCAGATGCTGCTGAGCAAGTGCTTTGAATACGATCGGATGCTGAGGCAACGCGGCTACGTAGCGGCGCGCTTTCGCGTGTACGGCGGTCTCGGCTCAGACCCCCTCTATTGCGCTGGTATTTGGGTGCGGAACGAGAAAGATTACGAGACGCTTATTACGGTGTCATCGTCGGTCAAAGAAATCAACGAGCTGGTAAAACCTCAAGTGAAAATGGGCCGACAACCGGTCTCTATCAGTGCGGCGCCAGGGCTAAACGGTGCCTTGAGCTACTATGTTCTGTGGACAGTTCGCAGAATTCGCTACCCGCCGCTCGGCCCCATACTCTGGGAAGGCGAAACAGGTTCGAATTAGTGATTATTGGAGCGTGGGATTCGTTTTTTGGAAGAGTTTAGTTAGTAACCGGAGTCCCCATTACCCTCTTTTTACACAATTGCACGCAACGCATACACTTATTCTACTGACTGACCGCGCCGTGTGTAGGTAGTCTCACTGAACGAATTGTCGTGCAGCGCCTGTCTCCTACTACCCTGGATCCGAATACGGCTTCTCCAAGCGAGACTTGGCCGCCATAAAGAACGTCGTACAAGCCTACATGCGTCACTTTCACATTCCCGCATTGGGCATCGCGATTGCCAAAGGAGAAGAACTAAAATTCGCTGCTGCATTTGGCTGGAAAGACATGGTCACTCGAGAACCAGTGAAGTCAGCACTCCTGGATGGACCGTCACAGACCGGGAATGAGACGGACGGACGGACGGACGGACGGACGGACGGACGGACGGACGGACGGACGGACGGACGGACGGACGGACGGACGGACGGACGGACGGACGGACGGACGGACGGACGGACGGACGGACGGACGGACAGACGGACGGAATCTTTTGCAGCTTCAAGGATCATTTTGGCGTCAATAGCGCTACAAAGACTGTAACAGCCACTCTGATTTTTCGCCTCATTGAGCTTGCTATACTGCCGTCTATAGATTCATTCGTGTTTGGACGACACGGACTATTAGGCGAAAGGTAATTACGGCAGCCACGTGCCTTACTTGTAACAAAGGAACGTGTGGCGCACGTGTGAGCCTGCTGATAATAAAATTAAGGAAAAATTTGCAGGCAGCTGCAAAAAAGGAGAATATGTGACTTTCCCAGACTGAACTACAGAAACAACAATGGTAGAACATTGCAGTCAAGTCCACTTTGAAAAATGATTGTATAAGTAAGAGCATTGCAGTTGATGTGGAGTCCACTTTGAAAAACGATTGTATAAGAGCATTCAACGATAGGAACCATCGATTTGCCTGCCACATATTCGGCGTTTTTACCGCTCGCTGCATAATGACAGACTGCACAAAGTACAGTGGTGTGGGACTTACGCATAACAGAGATATCCATAGTGCATATCCACAGAAATGCACACACTCACATGCTCGCGCGTGCATGGACGCACGCACGTATGTACCTGTATGCACAAACGCGTGCACGCACGCACGCGCGCCCACAGACACGGAAATACATATGACGATTGAACGAATCGATAATTTTGAATCTACCACACTTATGGTATCTCCTAATTCTTCTGTTCTGCAAACACTTGTGCAGTCGGGATCGCTGTATGGACAGTATCACACTGCTAGAAGTTCGTTGTGCTAACGCCATCTGTAATCTAGAGCAGTGATGGCACAAGAAAGTACATTGAAAGGGCATCACTTGATCTAGTGGCTCCATCAAGAATCGATCCCAGAACCATGTGCGCAAGAGGCCGATTCTCTACCATTAGGCCATACGCTGCCCCAGAGAGTGTATGTACTATGTACACAACAGGCTGTTAAGGTATAATTTATGGAGCTGTTCTGCAAACCCAATTTACCATACCATACCAAAAAGTATCATTACTTGGTGCGTGCGTGCCGTTTTCTGAAATGAAATAGCTCCCGATAAAAACGCCGAATATGTGACAGGCAAATCGATGGTTCATATCGTTGAATGCTCTTATACAATCGTTTTTCAAAGTGGACTCCACATCAACTGCAATGCTCTTATACAATCATTTTTCAAAGTGGACTTGACTGCAATGTTCTACCATTGTTGTTTCTGTAGTTCAGTCTGGGAAAGTCACATATTCTCCTTTTTTGCAGCTGCCTGCAAATTTTTCCTTAATACAGTGGTTTTTCCTAATTCCTGATACAGTGGTTCCCGTACGTGCGTGCGTGCGTGCGTGCATGCATGCATGCTTGCGCACGCGCGCGCAGCGAGTGGCGTGTGACGCGCTCATTACCCCAAGCCTGACCACGAGGACGCCACCACCATCAGCATGCCCGTTGAGGACGCGTCCTACGCGGCCAAGATGGTGGTCAACTATGGCGTGCGTGCGTGCATGAGTGCGTGCGTGCGTGCGTGCACGCGAGAGTACGGGCGTGCGTGCGTCCGTTGGTGTGTGCGTGCAAGAGTGCGGACGTGCGTGCGTGCGTGCGTTGGTGCGTGCGTGCGTGCATGCGAAGGTGCGTGCATGCGAGTGTGCGGGCGTGCGTGCGTGCGGCAGTGTGTGCGTGCGAGGGTGCGGTCGTGCGTCAGTGCGCGCGTGCGTGCGTGCGTCGGTGCGTGTGCGTGCGTGCGTGCGTGCTCGCGTGCGTGTGTGTGTGCGTGCGTGCGTGTGTGCGTGCGTGCGTTGGTGTTGCGTGCGTGCGTGCGAGACTGCGTGCGTGCGTGCGTGCGTGCGTGCGTGCGTGCGTGCGTGCGTGCGTGCGTGCGTGCGTGCGTGCGTGCGTGCGTGCGTGCGTGCGTGCGTGCGTGCGTGCGTGCGAGAGTGCCTGCTGCATGCGAGAGTGCGGGCGTGCGTGCGTGCGTTGGTGTGTGTGTGCGTGCGTGCGAGAGTGCGGACGTGCGCGCGCGCGCGCGTGCGTGCGTGCGTGCGTGCGCGCGTGCGTGCGTGCGTGCGTGCGTGCGTGAGTGTGTGCGTGCGTACGTGCATGCATGCATGCGCGCCTTGTGGGGTTGCACATGAGAGTGCACATCCCAAAAGCACTTGATGTTCACTGCTTTGATAAAGTCAGCCAAAAAATATTTTAACATCTGAAAAGAAAAACGAAAAAAAAAACTGAAAAAACGTAGGGTGAGTCGTGGGAACAACATGGGTGGAGCAGGAAAGGACACTGGGGTAACGCAGTATTGATTGGTTTTCAGGAGATAGCAGAGACGCCAGCGGGAGTCGAACCCGCGACCTCTCGATTGGTTGTCCAAGACCCAATGTTACTAAGTGTTACAGATCTCAAAATGGCGGGTATTTAGGAAGAATCCATTTGGGGGATTAATTTCTGATTGTATACAGCGTATGCTTGCAAAGTTTTATACCGATTACTTTAACAAAAAAATATTTAAAAAATATAAGAAAAAAAGTCATTTTTCGAAGGTTCAGGAGCTCGTATCTCATTATCCAGTGATGAAACTTTCGAAACATTGACTTACCGAGGACTCGCCTTGGCGTATTGTTGACGAAAATCGAAGAAAAATTGGTGGTTTACATGTAATTTTTTGGAGTTTTACTCTTGGTGCAACTAACAAAAAAATCGCCATTGTCGATATAGACACTGGTCGCGCCCAATTTGTTGAAAGTACAATGCTACATGTCCAGGCGATCAACTTTCACCATTATAGCAAATCTCTGCGATGAGCGGTTGAGGCGCCTATAGCGCACAAAATTTTGGCCGAAAAAAACGACTATGTCCAAAAAAACGGGCAAAATCGGCCATAACTCAACACTGGTAGTACCTAGAGGCAAATGCTTTGGAGGTTGAAAATGCCATCATTGGCCGCGCTTACACGCCAAGTTTCAGCACAATCGCAAGTGGCATTCGGGAGCGGCGGTCCAAAAAAGTGGCAGAGAACAAGAGAAAAAAAAACCCGCGTTTCCACAACATTTTCGGAGGTATCGCCCCCTTGCAGCAAAACAAGGAAACGCGTTACGGCGCGTTCGATGCCCCAGAAGAAGGCGGTTCATTTGAGCCATAACGCGCCGAAATCCGTTCAGGCAATCAAAAGTTATAGGCGATCGAAAATTCAAAAAGCCGCATTGAGAAGTCGTCACATATTAGGGTTGTACGCTGACGCGTACACCCTGATTGAGTGTAGTTGTAGACTGGGCGCTTTCGACATTGAATTTTAATTACCTTAAAAGCTTAAAGAGCAGTTGCTTAAAAAGAGCAATTGCTTAAAAGCAATTGCTCAATATTCATTGTATTGTTGTGTTTGTGTGAGCAGCTGCATAACTAATATACAGTGCCAGTACTACTGGTAGTACTAGTAGTAGACTATGTAAATTTTTGACCCTCAAGTTGAACGTTTACAACTGAAATCTTTCAGATTTGGAAAGACACCCTACAGTGCTGAACTGCGTGGCATAAAGCTTCATCATCTGCTTAGCCATTCTGCTGGATGGGGCGGCGTCTATCCTGAACCGACGCTTGCCCCAAAGTGGACACTCAGAGGACAGTCTCAGGTACAACCAGACATCGTCTCGATTATCCGCCGTTCAGTTCAGTTGATCGTGTTTCCTGGCAACAGTTCTACCAATTTCGATGCTATAATACCCAAGCTAGCGATCACCACCCCTGGGGCGGTATATTGATATCGCAAAGCGATATATTCTAGTCTACCGTATCAAATCAAAAGATGTAACTAACAATTTCGGTACTATGTACACTATAACTGTTCCAAACACAACTACACTAGGTACTTAACTGTTCCAAGCACGTGGTATTGAATGGTTTTAGGAGGCGTACATTGACAACGTAGTGAGCAACTTGGCCCCGGCGGGGATGCCAGACACCTTCTACGCCTACTCCAACTTCAACTTCGCTCTGGCCGCCTACATAGCCGAGCAGTACACGGGCCTGCCATGGGAGAGGCTGGTCGACGAACTGCTCTTCAAACCCGCTGGACTCGGCAGGTCCCTCTCGGCTCAATGTGTAACAGCGATTGCTTCTGTTGTTGGATTGGGGGCGACGCTAAGGTGCTTTGGTTCAATTTCTTGTCATTTCCATGACGCCTTCCGAGCGAGGACCCCAACTGCAATCTAGGGCACAGCGACAGGACGAGAAAGAACATTGATACGCTGCTACTCGTCAAGCGGTTCAACTGCACTTGAGGCCCTTCGACAAGGTCCGTTCTTCGTACTACCGGCACCACAGCCACAAGTACCCCAAGATCCGCAACATCGAGGACATTCCCGACCGGCTCGTGCGGACCTACGAGGGTTCCATCTCTACAGATGCTACGCGCTCATGCCCAACAAGAAGCACGAGTCGTACGAGGCGCTGTTCCGCTTCGTCGCGGCGCGGCTCACACGCTGTTGTTAAATTCGTGCGCGCCTCATTTGGACAATTGGAGCATGACCGTTAAACGAAACGATACGGTACCTTGAATTTGCTATAACGGGACCCTTCGTTGCTATAGCGGGACTCCCTGATCTTATCTGTCAGATCTATTTTGCTATAACGGGACGTTGCCATAACGGGACGGAACCGAGCCAGCAAGGTCCTTTTAGATTCGCCAGTTGGATGTACGACGCCGTTCGACGTGTCGACGAAGTTTTTAAACTGCGAAAATGGATCCGAGGCCGCTGACACACAACACACCGGCTACGACCGTCGTGAAAGCGGAGCCAGCGGAATGCGATAGTCAGCTGGGTTAAAACAAAGTCGGGCTGAGACAGTTGAATTGCCTCTTGCAGGGGTGTTTGCCGGGAGCGGTGAGGCGTTTGCGTGCAGCGCATGCCCAAAGAGGTTCTCGGCAGCGGCGCTCCTCGCCGTGCACGCGCACTTCGAGCAGCTGCACGCTGGCGGGCGGCGGATCCGTTGCGAGTGGGAGGCCTGCGTCTTCGTCAGTACGCGCCAGTCGGCACAGCAGCGACACGTCGCGGCTGTGCACGAGAAGCGGAGCTCGCACGTCGGCGACTACTGCGGCAAGGCGGACGACTGCGGCCGACGCTTTTCTAATTTGGCCAGTCTGCGAAAAGTGTGTTCGTGCACGTTGTTCCGGCGTGGATCTTTGCAAGCTGCAATTCCGCTGCACAGAAGGGGACGGAGTCGTTCAAGGGCAACGTCTGCGCCAAGGTGTCTGGCGAGCGCGACAGCCTCGAGGGCCTCAAGCGCCTTCGATGCTCGCAGGCCGAGTCACGCAGTGCATGGAGCGGCACCGTCCGCAAGTCGATTGTCGACACGTCGACAGCCGCCGTGAAAGCGCCGGCGAAAGAAAGTGGTAGTGAAGAATGTTCGAAAGCTGCGTGTATCAATTGAAATGTGTTTCTTTCGCTTTTGTAGAGAGGGCGCATCAGCAGTTGCCGGTGACGACTGTGCCGTTGAAACGACGACGCAGCGAACGGAAGCGTTGCGTCTTCAGTTATTCCGAGATGTTTGACGACAGCGGCGTCGAGGACGGAGGCGCCGCGTCGACAAAAGCGCGCGGTCGGAAGTGCGCCTCCACCGGCCAGTTCCGTAAGTCCATTGGTCATTACACATACCTTGCTCGGCGTGCCAAACGATTTTCAGACAGAGTGTGACGTTTGGTAGTCAGAGGCCAGCGCAATGAGAGTGACGTGTTTTCCATGGAGCAGCGACGACGCGGCGGTCTTTGCGTGCAGCGCGTGCCCAAAGACCTTTTCCGCGGCGGCGTTTCTCGCGGCGCACTCTGAACGGTTGCACACCGGCGAGCGGTCGTTTCGCTGCCAATGGGCCGACTGTGTCTACGCCGCCAAGACAAAGTGTCAGCTGAAGAAACACGTGGCGACAGTGCACGAGAGGCGGAGGCCGCACGTCTGCGACGACTGCGGCCAGGGCTTCTCGATGAAGCACAACCTCGCCCGGCACCGCATCGTCCACACGAGCGAGCAGTGCGTGCGCCCGCAGAGCGAGCACGCGTGCGCCCGCTGCGGCCGGCGCTTCAAGGACCTGGGCAATCTGCAAAGGCACGAGCGCACTGTTCACCAAGTTGGTTGATTCCTGTTCTGCATTGTTCTGTTCTGCATTGTTCATTAGGGATGAGCACGGGCCTGCACATCTCGGCCCGGCCCGGCCCGCCAGACAGTTCGGCCCAGCCCGCACCCTCAAAACGCAGGCCCGGCCCGGCCCGGCCCGCCCCACGAAATAAGTACAGTCACTACAGTGTACAATTTACTAAAATACCGTATGCCAATTCGCGGGATTCACTTAACGGAATGGCGCGTCTACCTCTCAGAATCGCAGTTCACAACCATTTCACGGCCTTTGCGCCATTTGAGCGCTAAAGACGCGCGTCGTAAAATGCAAAGTCGCTAATACGGTGCAGAATAGTCGCCGATACTTACAATCCCAGCCCATGCTCATCCCTGTTGTGCATGCTGTGCACGTTGCAATATTTCGATACGCAGAAGGTGCAGCCGTTCAAGTGCGACGTGTGCGGCAAGGCGTTTGGACAGAGCGGCAACCTCACGAAGCACCGTTCACGCATTCACGGGCACGTCAAGCCCTTCCCGTGCTCCCTCTGCGACTACCGCAGCACGCACACCGCCGCCGTCCGCCGGCACGAGAAGGCGGTGCACGACGTGGAGCGCTAAAGCGGCGGTTCCAGCATCGCCTGATTGAAATGTTAGCGCCGCATTGCTTGTTTGTTCGATTGTTTGGGTTTGAAGAAATTGGTGAAAAATTTGTTTTGCACATCTGAACTCTGAAGTACGCTGTGAGTACGCGAAGTACGTTGCCATCGTCTGTTCTCGTAGGTTCTTGCCGACAACGGCGTGGATGCCGCAACTGACCGTGGATGCAGTAGCACATAGATGTACATACGAGAAACAGCATAGCTTTTCTCTGTTTCAAAAAGCACTTCATTTGAATTTGTTGCCTTTTATTCGAAATTGTAGTGCTTCAGCACAGATTGGACTGGTGTACACTTCCTGGAATTCTTTAGCTGTGCCGATTCCTTTGGGATCGGTGAAATCGCCCCCTGCTGACTGGGACTCCTTTTGTGCACGCACAGGAAGTCGCCCTTCTGAGAGAGAACTGGTCCAATTCTTTCTCTCCACTGGCCTTACCCAGCACGCACCCACCAGTAGGGAAAACATTCTACATAGATCTTGCTCTGACCAATCACCCCAGTTACATGTATGCGTCTAATTGTCCACACATCAGTGGGAGCGATCGAGCGAGCTAGTGACAAAGAGCGCCTAGGCATTTTTGCTCTAAATCAAAGGGGGGGAGGAAAACAATATGCCTAGGGGCGAGATACTGGCCTAGACGTCACCAGGCCAAAACAACCCCTCCCCCCTGGAATATGTTACCGGTCTGCCCGGCGCTGGAGTTGTGTTTTAGAACCGGCCGCGTCGTCAGTAGCTTGCTGCTGGTACCGCAACGCCGCGTTCCTCTGGGGCAAGAAGCGCCAGTTCGAGGGACTCTACCACAGAGGCGGCCTGCACGGATATGTACGTGCACACCACGACATGTCTAAGTGCATACATTTACGTACGAACATACACGTACAATCCTGTGCAGAGGTCTGTCTGGTTGATCACCCTGGGTGTGCACCCAGGTTCGCGAGGTGCGCATTCTCCCCCCCCCCCAGTAGCATGGCAAGGCTGACGAGTGGCGTCTCTTTTATCTAGAGCATAGACAGCGATTCAGCCCGACAGGGAAGTAGTTGTCTCGACACCCTTTGGGAAGTTGTCCCGACGGAGGAAGATTTTGTGGAGGAGGAGGAGGAGAAAAGACGGAGGAGAGGCTGGCGCGGAGACGGAAATGCAGAATGCCGTCAACTGTCGAATAGTGCACTGCGAGTTTAACGAGTTGTTCTACCGTAAATTGTCCAATACAGCCCCCCCCCCCTCCAATAGTGCCCCCTGGTATGGCAAGGTTGAAATAATAGAGCCCCCTTCCCCCTCCAATAGTGCCTCGGGGGTAAGAGGTATGTTGTGCCAGGTGCCTTTTATGGGCAAAAATATAGTGGTAGGTACATTTATATCGTGTATACACACTACTACTAACCAATAATAGTACGTTTCAGCAACTATTAAGGGTAAATCAACCATTAAATGTGGCAAAAGTGAAAAAAACACCGAAAAATCGGCAATTTTGACAGCGAAACTAGCATTACCATTCAAAATTTTTAGGTTGAAATAATAGAAGCCCCCCCCCTCCAATAGTGCCCCCCTCTCCAATAGTGCCCCCGGGTAAGGAGAGGTTAAAAAAATAGTGCCCCGGGGGCACTATTGGAGGATTTACGGTATACATTTTGGCGAATTATCATTTCTGCATTTTTGAGCGACTCTTGTCTAAATTTTTGTTTCTGAGTTTCTGGGGCCGAATTAACTTGAGCTAACTTGAGGTATACACTCGAAGTTGGACACAGTTGGCTTACGTCCGATCTTTTGTCAAGACGTACAATAACTGGGCTCTGGGTGAACCTTCGGCGTCGGATGAGAAAGTCACCTAAAGCCATTCCGGTGTCGCTCAAACAGTTTCGAGAAGACAGTTGGGTGGCCAACTGAAACAGTTGGCCACCCGTGTTACAGAGAGAAGGGCGCCGTCGGCTACTTGGGAGAACCGAACGTGGGACGCAACGTGTTTGCTGGAGGCCGTGTGTTCAAGCTGTGAATTTTCCAGCTGTTCAAGCGATGCAGGAAATCACATGGGAGCAGTGTACCTATACCACCACCATACACTGTACGTGTGATTTGTAGGTATTTTAAGCGATTCGCGTCGTTCTCCAACCAAATTGCAAGATCAGAACTGCGAAAGCTCTGTCAGTACAGCGTTGCAAATGTTGGAAAGAGGCGCTGCACGCACGCACGCACGCACGCACGCACGCACGCACGCACGCACGCACGCACGCACGCACGCACGCACGCACGCACGCACGCACGCGTCTGCGTCTGCGTCTGCGTTTCCACTTTCTCGTAAATGTAAAATGTGTTTGCTGTAAAGAAATGCCGTCCATCGCCAAATGGCGTTCCGCAGACACCACTTACCACACACCCACAAACCAGACAAACACTGTCCGAACGGCTTTTGCGTGTCCATTCTCCGACCAAACGCCGTCTCACTCTCTGGACGCCATTTGTAGACATGCAGTGCGTTCACGAACATGCCCCCCTCCCCCACAACCGGCAAACGGGTTCCTTTGGCGCTCCTTTGGCTAACGTTTACCGTGCAGTGCTGTGCAGTATACCGTAAATCCTCCAATAGTCCCCCCAGGGCACTATTGTTTCAATGTCTCTCAAGAGGGGGCACTATTAATTTCGTCAGATTTTTGCGCAATTTTGCAGCAAAACTTAACATTGAAATGCCTTAGAATGCACTCAGGTAGCCGGAATTTAAAAGTTTAATTGAAATACGTGTATATCACACATGATTACGCACCATGCATGCACTTTTAATGCAACTGGATAGCATTCAAGATTTGATTTTGTCGCGAATTTACAATTGACTTGCCCCCTGGAGCACTATTGGAGGGGGCTTCTATTGGAGGATTTACGGTCATGTCAAAAGTGCATTGCTGTACAAGAACTCACTTACCGGAATTAAAGGTAAGGCAAACAGGCCGACACACAGAAGTGCATACACGGTTCACTTATTCGACATTCAAAACCTGACAAAAAAAACCGTTTGTGCAAATGTGGTTGACCTTGAAATACGACTCTTGCTCAGGGGTGCAAAGCAAACAGCCCGCTTATGAGGCGCTGCGTAGTGTCCACATTTCTGGCGGCACAGCTATATATTCGGTAGTGTGCCTGACCAGAGTTAAACCGACAGAATGGAGGCCGCGTTGCGCTACACGCAGCTCGCGTTGAGCGTGGCGGTGTATCTGCCCTCTCTTCTCGTCTACCTGCTCGTCCTCTGCACCGTGGTGTCGCGTCGTCGGCGGGCGCCCTTCGACAGCGGCTTCTTCCGCATCAGCGTCTTCGTTGGCCTCGCCGACTGCCTGCAGATCGTCTGGCGCAACAGCTACGTCGTCACCGACTTGCACAGGCTCGACCGAGAGTCCTGTCATCCGCACTCGCTGGCGTTCCTGCGATGCGCCGCCGGCGCGGCCATCTTCCTCGCGATGGCCCAGTGCTCAGGCGTGACTCTGACGGCGCTCAACAGAGCCGTGGCAGTACTGCTGCCCACATATGTGCGTGCGTGCGTGCGTGCGTGCGTGCGTGCGTGCGTGCGTGCGTGCGTGCGTGCGTGCGTGCGTGCGTGCGTGCGTGCGTGCGTGCGTGCGTGCGTGCGTGCGTGCGTGCGTGCGTGCGTGCGTGCGTGCGTGCGTGCGTGCCCTGAATCGTTATCTTATCTAGCACATGACTTCAAGAATGACGTGGATTGGCATCCTCTGCTGTCTAGTGGGGTCAGCGATCGCGAGTCTCAACGTCCTCAGCATCAACGCAGTCGCCTACAACCCCAAATTGCGCCTATGCCTTCCTGACGTCGGCGAAATGGTCGCCACCGTACCGTAAAGCATGCGTTCTTCCGAAGGTCTTTGGCTATTGCGCGGCCCTATAGAAAGGTGTCATGGAGAAGGGTATGCTAATATATGGGCCATTGACGGCCTCCTAGCGTTGTCCCAAATCCAACAACAACAACAACCGTAAAGCATCCACTAGCACCACATAGCAACAAGCCCCATAGCATTTTTTTGAACCTCTCATTATACGGACCCCAATTGGATGGGCTTCTTCTGCACATGCAATGCAACTTTAAAATATTGTATTGCATTGTGCCGTGTAGTAACAAGTACATAGCGTAGTAACAAGTATATTGTATGGTTAAAAGAATATTACCAGGTGAACTATTGGGGAATTTACGGTAGTGTGCCAAGGAAGGTACTCATCACTACCTACGGTATTTGTTTGTACGAACCTACGGTTCATACGAGCGTCACAGACGGCTTGTGTTCAGGAGCGGCTCTACTACACGCTGATGATTCTGACGTCAGTGTTGGTGGCGCTGTGCGGTCTCTCGTACGGCTCGGCCTTCGTCGCGCTTTGCTGGCGTCGTCGGGGGCGCCCGGCGATGACGTCATCAGCGGCAGTCTCGAGCGCCGAGCTGAAGCTCGTCGTCTGCGGCGCCGTCGTCGTCGTCTCGCTGGCTCTGCTGACCGCATGCAGTTGGGTCGTCCTGGCGGCAACATCCACGCGCAGTCCCCGCGCCGTATTCACGGCCCAGACACTGTGAGCGAGTTCAACTGGACACCTGGTGTTATTGTTGTTGTTGTTTGCGAGGGAGTCCATTGCCCATTGCGAGGGAAGTCTGCGATCCAGTGGTAACAACAAGAATCGAACCCAGCCCAGGACCGTGCGCGCGAGACCTGATTGTCAACGAGACACCTACATGTACTAACCTACCCATATAGTCTGATGGATGATCAACCAAAATTCCTTGTTTGCATTATGCAGTGTAAGACCCAAACTTGGGAGAGGGCGCGGAAATGCACCAGCCAAACCAAATGAGAAGTACCTACATCTGCATTAGTAACCCTAGTAACATATATAACCACTGACAGATTTATACTACAGTAGGCAAGCTAAGCAGTGTGTGTGTGTGTGTGTGTGTGTGTGTGTGTGTGTGTGTGTGTGTGTGTGTGTGTGTGTGTGTGTGTGTGTGTGTGTGTGTGTGTGTGTGTGTGTGTGTGTGTGTGTGTGTGTGTGTGTGTGTGTGTGTGTGTGTGTGTGTGTGTGTGTGTGTGTGTGTGTGTGTGTGTGTGTGTGTGTGTAGCACAGTACTTGAACAGAAAATGCTTCTAAGCCAAACGGTCGCAACTCGCATTTTGCAGACTGGAGCTGTCGCAGGCGCTCTTCACCTGCGTCAACCCCTACGTGCTCATGGCGACTTCGGCGGCGAGCCGAGCGGCCGTGAAGGAAGTGCTGCTGCTGCTGCTGCTGCGGCCACGATCCGGCGCCCGCTGCACCGCGCTAGCCGCTACTGAACGCCCCACACGTTCTGGTTGAATACAAGCTCCAAATCGCCTGTGTCTGACCAGCGATTCGCTACATCTGTAATCTGAATTATACTAAGGCAGCTTGCGTGTCTGTCGTCCAGCGACGCGATTGCAAAAGATGGATTGAGTTGACGTCTTTTGCGGAGCTTCGGCTGTTCTGTTGACTGTGTTGACCTGACAGCTGAAAAATAGCTAAATCAATCAAGACGAATTTTGGTACTATTCGATTCGCATGACAAGTTATTGGGTGGATGGACCCGGCCGGGCACGGGTTGTTAGTGAAAACTGGTGCAGTATCAAAGCGTTTTCCTGCTCTACGCATTTAGACATTGCCTCTGAATGCGGGCGTAAACTAACACACACGACCAACACGACCAACACGACCACCACGACCAAAACTTTAGGCTAAGGTTTAGGCTTTTGCTTAGGCTTAGGCGTAGGTTTAGGCTTTTGCTTAGGCTTAGGCTTATTCTTAGGCTTAGGTTTCGGCTTAGACTTGTGTTGGTCGTGGTGGTCGTGGTGGTCGTGTTGATCGCGTGTTTTATGTAACGGCTGAATGCGTCGTATGCGTGGACTACGACGCAACTTACGTTACGATTACGACTACGACCGTTCTTTAAACTCGAACAGGCGTAGGCGTTCCCCTCGGGGCCCGCCTACTTGCCTGTAAGACTGCCATGTAAGACTCCGAAAACGGTTCATGGGCGCGTAAAATACAGGGCGCGGAAATTTGAAATCTATGCAATAAGTGCTCCTCATCGGCCTCAAAAACACCTCGGGAGCGTGGGGAACAGATTCAACATGGTTGGAAAGCTCAATGCAGTCAGTGCAGGTTGTGTCACACAATAACCTAGATAACACAATAATAATAACAACAAAAAAAATAACACAATAATACACAACAAAGGTTGTGCCCACCGACCAGCCTAGATAGGGGGGAAAGCCTCTCTACACACCCGCCCTTCCCTATGGGGCGCTCAGCGTCCCAGCAGGTTTGTAAATCAAGCTTGTTGCGTGTGTGGCAAGATGTCAACAACGCCACAGGCAAAATTTTTCACATTTTGGGAACGCAAATCGCAAGGAGATCGACAAAAAAAATATGCAGAAACTAAGATCTGTACACGTAGTTCAAGACTATTGAGAAATCTGGGAAGGGCAGTCTGGACATCTGGGGAGGGCAATTGCCTCAACTGCCATCCCCTGGATACGCCACTGGGCACGTCCACCGACCGCAACGCCGCACCGAACGCGGCGTCGGCAACGAGCACGGCCGACTGCGCGGCGACTGGCAGCTCCTGGTCCGTCGCGAAGATGAGCACGCCCAACTCCTCCGAGCCATCAAGGAACCAACTGAGAAAGGAACCCTGCGCATGCGGTCATGCAAGCAAACACAGCTGACCTTTCGCGTGAGAGCTCGAGTTTCCCACTCCTCAACGTCTCGGCCATGTGCCCATTTAAGCTGCCGCACAATAAGCGACATTGACGGTTGGGGTGGGTGGCGTGCCAGAAGCGGCCGGCACTGAGCATGGTGCACAGTGTCCTTCGTGCCGCTCTCCATCGAGCCGTGGCTGCGCACGATCAGTGACGGTGACGCCTGCCGCTGTCGGCCTTCGTCAGCCAGCAGCGTCCTTCGTGTAGAGGCAGTAACAGCGAAGGCAGCGGTAGTACGCGTGCCCGCCGGCGACGCGCTGGCTCAACGTGTACACGCGCACCCCGCCACCCTGTCGCTGCTCCGGCACGAGGAGGGCGTTGCGCGCCAGCGACTTCGTCAGCCCGGTCGAGCGCTGCTTCGCGGACACTCGCGCCGCCAGAGCGCCGCTGTCCTCACTGGCGGATCTAGGATTTGCTGACAGGGGGGGAGAAGGTCAATTTTTTTCACCGCAGAAACTACACTACTACAGAATAGACAAAAATGTCAGTATTTTTTTAGCTCCCTTACGAGTCAAGCGTGAGTTGGAAGAGAACCACAGCGCCGCAGGCAAAAATTGTGCGCTTTTGAGTGCCTTAATCCAAGGAAAACGTAGGAGAACGTAAAATTTCTCCTGGTGCTCGCCCTTCTTTCCTTCTTCTCCCACTCCTTCCCCCCCTAACTCTGAACTGACAGGAGGTGCAGCAGGCCCCCCTCTCCCCCCCCCGCCTGGATCCGCGAGTGGCTGTCCTCCCTCCAGCCCCTGCCCGCCGAGCGCGAGCGCCGACGGAGTCGACTGGTGTCGCACCCCGAGAGCCGAGGCAAGCAGGGCCGGTGCAGCTGCCGAGCGCGAGCGCCGATGAAGTCGACTGCGGTCGCGCGCCGACAGCGGATCGGCTACCAACAGTAGGATCTCGCACGCGCAAAGCGACTGCGCTTTTGCCCACAGTGTGGCCGGTCAGCTCCTAGAAACGGCTGACCGAACACTTCGAGCCAACGTGCCACTCCGCATTTCTTCCAAGATATCGCGCACATCTTCCCGAGCCCAAACCTCCACCTCGATCACGCGCTTCATCACTTGAGTGGGTTCAATCAGTGGTTTCAAACAGATGCAACGGCCGAATACAAAACAAATCTATCGCAGTTGAATTTGAATATTCTTTCTTGTTCGCACATATAAAAACACGCAATTCAGCGTAGAATACGGTTGTCCGGATGTGTCCGGCTAGTAGTTGTGGGAGAACCCTTTTGGGGTGCACGGTGCACCCGGGTGCACGGGCAGACCCTCTTTGGGGGAAACAGCGGAACAATGCACACCGAAATGTTACTTTTCGCTAAACCGCTTTCGCCAACAGCTCCCGTTTACAATTTGTGTTTTACTGGGATCGTTTTTCCGCGCTGGGTGGCCGCGTCGAAGAGCGCGTGCCTGCCAGCGTCCAAGCCCCACCGCTCGACGGCAGAGGCGAGGCGCGTCTAGAGGCGGCGGGCGACGTGCGTGACGACGAGCGTGTGGCAGCAGACAAACTTGAGCGGCGCCGGCGGCAGACGGCGGCAGCGAGCGCACTCGAGCTCGAACGCCACCTCGAGCACACGGACGGTGACGCGGTGCTCGCCGTCGAGCACGTGCCAGACGGGCGAGTAGTCGGCACTGGGCTGCTCGCAGACGCTCGTGAAGTCGGACTCGTAGTTGTCCGCCAGCTCCGACGCCTCGTCGAGCGCCTCTTGGAGCGTCTCCTCCTCGTTCATCATACCTGTATTATCGGTAGCCAAAACCAATGCGACCCCGAACAAGCGACCGTACGCACAAACCAGATGGCAGAATCTCGCGGATGCTCGCTCGGGAAAGGTAGAGGGAACACGGCTTCGCGGTGTCGAAGCATTGGACCAACAGAGAGAGGTGCGCCAACCGCTCCGCGGTGCTCATCTCCGCCCAGGTGCTGTAGGGCAACTGCAACAGAGACGCGTAGAAATAAAAAAACGAACATATCACGAAACAATACCAGCAGATGCTCGAAGTCGGACTTCAGCTGAAAGTCGCCCATGCCGAAGAGTGCCGACTGAAGCTCTGTGAACTTGCGCGTCGAAAAGCGCTCGAGAGAGCTGATGAGGCGCGGCACCGACTGAGACGCCGAGCGCCGCGTGTCTCGCTTCAGCTGCCAGTTCATCCTCTCGGATGCGGTGCGTCCACCTCTTCGGCGCCAGTTCCGTGCTTGCCAAGCAACAGGGACTTGGCCGTTTCAATATCGCTCACAAACCGCTTTGAAACGGCCGCCATTTTCGCAATAGTGCGGGAAAACGGTCCCAGTAAAACGCAAATTGTAAACGAGAGCTGTTGGCAGAAGCGGTTTAGCGAAAAATAACATTTCGGTGTGCATTGTTCAGCTGTCTCTCCCAAAGAGGGTCTGCCCGTGCACCCGGGTGCACCGTGCACCGGGGTGCACCGTGCACCCCAAAAGGGTTCTCACTAGAAATTAACTGCAGCCCCTTTTGGTTCCCACTCTAGAAGGACGGGACGGGATCAGGAGACCCCCCGCCGCAGCGGCGCCGCCGCGCGGTTCCCTCCCTCCCTTCCTATCGCGACGCGCAGCCTCCCTCCCCTTCTGCCGGACTCTAGCGTATAGTCGCGCCTGAGTCAATCGTTGCACGTCAACGACGGGTCTGGCTGAACGGCACAGAAAAAATTTAATTCCATAGCGTAGGCAGGATTACATTTCGGAAGCGTGCACATCAAAAACGCAAAGCTGCATCTAACCAAAACAGCCATTTCACTCTCTGCATTGGCGCGGCAGGCAAATGTGCAACCCTCAGCGGCACACAATCAAATACATAACTAGAAAAAGTTTTCAACCTCAAAAGTGCGCCAAAAGTGTGTCGAAAATTTGGCCATTTTGAAGTATTCTTACGCTGAGATCGCAGACATTTCGAGTCTGACATTACTAGTTACCGTGATACGGCGCCACATTAGTGCATTCGGAGTAGGGCTATTTTGTAAAAAAAACTCGTTTAAAAGGTCGGCTCCATAGAGTCCGCAGAAACACAGCGGCTTCCCTCAAGTCACTATTTCTTTCATCAAGATTTACTTTTTTATTTTATGATCATTGTTTTTAATTAGTAATATTTTTAGTTAATAACTTTTATTTGTGCTACACTGACTCCACTCCAGTGATCGCGTTGTATCATTATTGTATCATCAGCATTAAAAAAAAATATTAACAAAACTTGGAATTCTTTTTATGTAGCTCTGCCGCCGACTATGACTAACAGCTCCAATAGCATGTGCTATGCTGCTGTGCTATGAGTTATGAACAGTGCGCGTTTGTGCGTTCGCTTATGCTGGAGATTGGGTCCCAACGACAGCACGTGGTCTATTTGGTACACTGGGCTGCGGTGAGACGGCGTCGTTAGCGTGTGGCCGTGGTCGCGCGCGCAGAAGGGGAGGGAGGGAGGGACGGCGGGAAGCGCGCGGCGCCGCTGCGGCGGGGGGTCTCCTCATCCCGTCCCGTCCTTCTAGAGTGGGAACCAAAAGGGGCTGCAGTTAATTTCTAGTAGGGTTCTCCCGTAGTTGGGGGTAGTTGTGGATCGCAACCACGCAATTGCATGCGTCGAATTTGCCGGAACTCGTTTTTATATCAAAATTTAGATCAAACGTTTAAACTAGCGAACCGCGTATTGTAAGTCAACTGTTCGGACCTCAAGGAGTGCTGGGACATGGCGTTGCGGACTAAGAGCAGCCGCCGTAGTTGTGCGGTTTTTTAATAAATATCAATTATAATTAACAAATAAAACCTTTTAATTTTCCGTTTCAGGTGTCGTCGTGGCGCCTCCAACGCCGCCTCCTTCGCCGCTCCCTCTCGAAGGTGTATTCATTTTTTGTCACTTTTCAATTTCAATTTCTATATTTTTTTGCTCAGGGGTGACGGCCTTTGTGGAGGTGCGGTCGGCGGAGGGCGGCAGCGACCGGGCGCTGGTGGCGCCGCGTCTCGAGCAGCTGGGCGCCACCGTGGCCACCCGAATGGACGGCCGGCGCCGTCCTACGCACTGCGTGGTCGCCTTCGGACGGCCCAAGATCCTGGAGAGAGCGCATGACCTGGGAATGAAAGTCGTCTCTCTGCTCTGGCTCGACCGGTACGCGCTCGCGGCCGCGCATGCACGCACGCACGCGCACACACTGCGAGAAGAGCGTATGTGTAAATTGGGTCAAAAGTCGGGGGGGGGGGGGGCTGGGGGTTTGGCGCGGGGGGGGGGGGGGTGTAGGGCCATCCCGGATAAAATGACCGGGATTGACTCGCAATTGACGGCCGTGAAAATTGCTGTTGTCTCGACGAGCGCAGTGAACTGAACGCCGCACACTTGGTGACCTTGGCCCAACGACAAGCAGGAGCTGAGAGATGCACGACTTCAGCTGCCTGACGCTGGGCGAGCGCGTGGACGAGACGCCGTACCTAGTCGAGAGGCCGCGGCCCAGTCTGCCCGCCTACGTGCGCAAGCACACGCGCACGCCCAGACAGGTGCGTTTTGTCGCTCCGGCCCCGTCACCAGTTGCTGCTGTTGTTGTTGTTGTTGTTCGGCCATACGTGTAACTCGAAGAAATCTGGGGTTGGGTGGGCGTTGGTGGAAAATTGGGGGGTGGGGGTAACCCCCATGTCTGCGGCCGCTTCCTTGTCCTCTCTGTCTCGACCTGGCGGGATGGCTTGGGGGTAGGCATCTCTCAGCCGTACATACCTTCATGTTGTTGTTGTTGTTGTTAATTTCCCCGAAGGGAGCAGGCAGTGTCAGATCTTCATCCCTGCGTCGTCGTGCCAGAAGAGCAGGCAGGCTCCTCTGGGCGTATCCACAGGGACTGCCCGCGAGTGGGACGTTGGTCACTGGGGCTGGTGTGGCCCAGCGTGGTCCCAGGTCCAGGGTGCGGGATCCGACAAGGCAGGCACGGGGCCTGGCCACGGTCCTTGACGGAGGGCCCCTCCCACTTGGCACCCCTACATACCTTCATAGGGGCCGATGTCGGACCGCGGGCAGTCAAGGGAGAGGTGGTGAGGAGTGCCGCGTCTCGGATAACTGGCCATCGCGTCAGTCGTCACATTACCGCGTTTGCTACCGAGGGCACTGCGGCTTTGTTGCCAGCCTCGGACCACTTACGGGAATGGACCTGAACCCCCCCCCCCACCCCCAACCTTCCTCCTTTCTCGTCCTGGGCTTCGGGCCAGGGGTCCTACCCGTCGTCCCGACCTCCCTCCGTGTTCGCCGGTTGAGCGCCTCGCGTCCCTAGACGCGCAAGACGCCCTGCCGGCCCGCGACGTCGGCGCGCGCGGTTCGGCTGGCGACGCTGAGTCGGCGGCGGCGCGAGCGGCGCCGGGAGCTGGCCGAGCTCGACCGCCGGATCAAGGCGTTCGGCGCCGCGCCGCGTTACACGCCGGCCGCGCGGCGCGCCGCGGGCGCTGACGACGACGACGAAGAGTGGCGGAGCGCGACGCGCGACGCCGTTTCGGAGCTGGGCCGGAAGCTGGCCGCGCTCAGGGAAGGTCTGGGCTTCGACGAAGACGACGACGAGGACGCTGATGCCGACGACGGCCCGGAGAACAGGACGCTCGTCCAGCGACTCTGCGCCAGACTCAGCTGTGCGATGCCATGACCTCCCTTGCGCCTTCGACCTAGCAAGAGTGCCTTTTAGCCGAGAACAAGCCGATTCCCGAATTCCTGCGCGACCGTATGCTGGGCCTGCCCTACCGCTCTTCGTCCTCTCCGGGCCGTCCGTCCGTCTCGACGTCGTCCACGACGACAGGCGACAGCGGCGTCGACAGCCTCCTCGCTCCGGACGACGCGTCGACGCCGCCGGCCGTCCAGCTGCCCTCCATCTGGGCCATGTGCGTCCTCTGCCACAAGTGGCGCGAGCTGCGCGACTGTCACGACGCGCTCGAGGTGCCCGCCGACTTCCAGTGCCGCATGAACGCGCGCGGTGCGCTATTGGCCAATACTGCCCGCACAGACGACGACTTGAGAGCCTTTTAGACCCGCTGAGAGACGACTGCGCCAAGCCTGAGGACCTGGAGGGCCAACGGACGGAGGAATTCCTGGAGATTCCCTACTCGGAGGGCAGCGTCGTCTGGGCTCGGCAGACGGGCCACAAATGGTAGGTGCTGCTCTGCAGTCGCGAACCGGATCTAGTTTGAGGAATGGAATGTGTGCTCTGCAACGTGATTTGAAAAACTTCTCCCTAAGCAAGAACGTCAGCTGAAAATATCAACTGTAAATTGCGATCAGGTACCCTGCGATGGTGGCGCGCGACCCTAAGCTCAACCTGTTTGCGAGACGCGCCAAGAAGTTGGGCAGAAAACGACTCAGCTCCTCCCCAGAGGTTTGTCTGCCCATCGAGCTTGCATTGTTAAAGCTGCAATATTGATGGATGACATATGCATTGCAGTGGTATCCAACTTTGCCGTTTTACGTGTGTAACAACCGGTTTTGCATCTGTGTAGGGAGAGGGGGCTACATTTTGGGAGGGGGTTCCCTGAAGGGAAAATTGTTTCTCCAATCTACAAAGTTCTGAGGGTGTCGGAAGTGCCCCCCCCCCCAGATACAGATCCGGATACAGGCCAGTCTGTCATTGGTGTTGAGAGAAGTTTCAAACTCATTTACCAATGCAAGCACGAGACAATGACTGGGCTGGGGGAAGTGGTGGTCAGTGAGGCTAGCCCTGTGCAGAACCATGGCGATCATATTTGTCATGACGATTATATTCCAGGATGGCGAGTGCGACGCCAGTCGCTTTCACGTCCTTTTCCTGGACGAGCGACGGTCGGCCGCCTGGCTCTACGAGTCGGCGCTGCACCCATTTGCGAACTGCTCAGCTAAGGACCTCATGGTGGGGTTTCCTCGCAGAGCATTCTTATCTCACTCCCCCCCCCCCCTGCCACGTGTAGTTGCACGAATCAAGCGCTACTGCGACTTTTGGCAGTCCTTCAATCCGCACGGACCATAGGCGTTGATTTGGTCTAAAGTCAGGGGGGGGGGGGTCTACTAGAGCCATCCCAGGTAAAATGTCCGGGATGGAAAATTGTGAATGGAAAATGGCAGAATAACAGCGAAATAGCAGCAGAATAACAGAAATGGCAGAATTTGCCGCAAAATAACGTGTAAGTACGTACTTTTGTCCAATATGAGTTCGAGATAGCACTTTTCATGCGATTTTGGGTCACAGTACACTTAAAATGAAACAAAACCACGCATCTTTCCAATTTTTTTCAATATTGAGAGAGCGTTTCCTGTAAACTACGATGGGATGGCAATGTCCAGGGGAGCCCTTGGTGCCACAAAAAAGCGGGACGGCTATAGTCAGTTGGGAGATGACCCCCCCCCCCTGGGCCCACCTACGGTATGTTGGAGACGCAAAAGCGCTCGTGTGCTAAGGGGCCTCCCCTGCGCTGTGGTTCCTTAACACAGGAGTGCTTTTACGACGTGCGTGTGTGTGTGCGTGTGTGCGTGTGTGTGTGTGTGTGTGTGTGTGTGTTCTGCGCGTGCGCATTCGTTCGTAGAATCGTTACCTCTCAACCCTTTAGGGGACGCGGGGCTTGAAGAAGTATGTGGCCCGGCCTTCTGTGGCTGCGGCACTGCAGACTGCCGAGGAAGCACTCGCGCTTGCCGACGTCGAGGTGTGTAATTTTGCTGCCTGGTGTAACCAACCCTGTAGAGGAGATACGAGGATGCGTAGTTTAAAAACTTAAAAAAAACTCCGTGTAACTGGGTCACAAGATCACAGGGCAGCGCCGTATAAATAACGATGGGCGTTGTTCTGCCGCGAGGCAAGGTGGGCCCCCACCTGGCACTGATTTTTGTCCGAAGCCACAGTACCGCCAGAAACTGGAGCAATTGCTGGATAACCTCAAGGGATTTGCCATGGTTTTGCCTAGCAAGGAATCGAACCCCCGAACTCGCGGTCAGGAATCCGACGCCTTACGGACTACACCACAGCCCCACCTGTGTAACCCAAAGTTGGATGGGTGCCCTTTAATCAGCTCCCAATTTATCAGCTGATGAGCGTACGTCACCTTGACTAGCAGCCCTCAAGATAGCCCGTTGAACTGAATGACACTAGCACAGCGAGCTTCTTAGGCACCCCTCATTGGAGTTCTGAAATATACGTTTGTCCTGAGGGGGTGGGAAGGAAAGGGATGGGACAGACGAAAATGGAGAAAAAGCTTGTATAATTGTAGACAGGTTGTAAAGTATGAAAAAAAAAACTCCAAGGGGGGGGGGGGCTGGGGAGAGGTACATTTGCCAACTGTGTGGATAGACCCCCTCCCCCAGTTGCATATCTGGAATGCGAATCCACATTCAGAAGCGGGTGGCGTTGTACAGCCGCGTGCCCAGCAAGAGGGGCGCGTCGACGCCTGTCGACGCTCCAAAAGGCGACCGGAAGCGCCCCCGACTCTAGATAGACACCGAATTCTGAATTGAGGGACCTCTTTTTTTTGTCCGAATTGTTTTGTTTGTTACTTTTTTCTGCGTATGTATGATGGCGCACTTTGAAGTGCGTCCACTCCTCTCCAGATTGTGCATTTCTCGTTTAGTAGGCGGTCGTCGTGTTCTGGAATTCTCCATTTGTGTCTTGTGGCTGCCTAGATTTGGCAGAAAGTGTTTTTGGCAGAGTGGAAGGAAGCGTTTGTGATGTAACTCTGCGGATTTTTGTTGAGGCTTTTGTGTCGCATCACTGCCCCACTGCCATCACTGTCACTTGCCCATCATTAGCCTTGGTTGGCTTGATTCCTCGGCAGTGGTGTTTATGCGCCGGAGGTTTGAATTTGGAAACTGAAAACTCGCGTTTGTTTGAGCCCATGTGAATGCATCAACAAGATGTCAGGGTTGCACTACAAACAAGCTACGCATTTGTATGATCCAGTTAGAGATTCCATCATTAGAGACTGCATTAGAGATTCCAACGGTTGAACTGGGTTTGGTTTTTAAACAGCAGCGGGGAGGAGTACTAGGACATTTTGTTGGTGGTTCAATGGAAAGGTATGCACCATAAGTACTTTTGGTCAACAGAGGGTCTGAAAATAGTGGGGTGGTACCCTCCACCCCCCAGTTCCAAGTATCTGCAAAAGCTGCAGCTTTGAGGTACGGAATGTTCCAATATTCTCGTACAAGGCAATGCGTTGCGATGCAAATGGCTTAGTAGTTGGGACTTCCGCTTTCACTCGGTGGCTTGCGTTGCAGTTGTATTAGTCGTTGCAGGAAAACTCGTTTGCCCAATTCTATTGCGTTCCCATAGCTTTGGCGCCGCGACCTAATGGCCCGAATGAAAGGGCCTGGATGCGCGGCAGTTTGGTGGCAGCCTCTGCATCGGCGTCACAAGGCAGTCGTCGGCTGGCTGGTGATCTAAAGTCGTCGTTTTCTCGCAATTGCCGCATTGCCGGAAGGGTGAGTTGTTCTAAACATACCTGTAACCAGGTCGAGCTGAGTGGGGGGGGGGATATTTGGAGGAGGGGTGTGGAGCAAAAAGGGGGGTAGCCGACGATGTTTTATTATCGTGTCGTAAACCTCCCCCCCCCCCTGTCACAGGCATGGTCCTATATTCTCTAGGCTAGACTGGGCCACAGTATTTTGCAGACAAGGTACAGTTAGATAGAAACCCCAAGTTAGAAAACCCCGTAACATGTGCTTCCGACTCAGCCGAACCAGGTACATTGTAATACAGTTTTGATGTCTGTCTAGTGGCCCATAGCACTGAGAGACGGACAGAGTCGTCTATTATTTGGTGATTATTATCATAGTATTATATTTATAGTTTATTATTATTCGTTTATTAGATCGATACGGTTGGTTCGAGCTGAAGAGATGCAGTCGACCCAGAAGGCCTCGACTGTGCTGACCGCAGGATTGATCAATGGAATCCTCGGCGGCATACCGTTTCTGGAGGCCGTATAGTGGGCGGACAAGAAGCTCTGCTAGTAGGCCACAGTCTATCCCTGGTCCAAGAAAAAAATCGATAATTGGTAAATGTCAGCGATATCTCCCATTCGGTGTAACGACGTAGACACTAGTCCTTTAGAGTGCAAAGTTGTTGCCAGAGACTGCATAGACCAGCCGGGTGTGATCGCCGTTGGTTGTGGCACTAGCGAGCAGTGTTCCAAAGACTGAGTGCAGAACACGATCACCATTGACAGATATAATTATAGAGTTTACGATATACCCGTATTTTCTTTATAGAGTAATTGATAAGACAGCTTGAGGAGCTTGAGGACCAGCAGGAGAGGAGGGAATAGGCATCTAGAATGGAGACAATTCACGGCAAACCTAAATGTCGTAAAGATTTGGTGCCTGTTGTCAGAACATTACCGGTTAAGGGTGAGCACGAGAAAAACAACATTCTAAGGTTTTTCTAGTAAAAGAAAGCGCCGCAGATGACGTCATTTGTATGCACTCCCAGGAAAAATTCGGGCCTCTTCCACAAGGCAATGATTTCGTTTGCACCGACCCCCTCCCCCCCCCCCCATCTTGGCCCACCCGTAGATCCGTACCCTGCAGGTGATGGCATGGCGCCAAGGTCTGCCCAGCGCGACTTTTCGTTTAGCGCGTCTGGATGCCTTATTGCGTCGGTCCCATCCAGTCTGAGCTTGGCGCCTTCATCCATGGCTCGGACGACCTGAGCGGCTCGGCCGACTGCATCAGGCTGTCCATGAGGAAGGTGAGGGAGGGCCACGACGCGGGCCGTTTCCACGACCACGTCAAGAACATGCGCGGCAGGATGCGTCTGACCGCCACGATGCCCTGGAAGGCGCAAGGCGATTGACAGAGCTGCTGCGCTTCAGGCGCACACCCACATCACGCCCGTGCACGCTGCTAACTGAGAAATATACTTGCGCTACCGGTCCCGGCACAATCGTGATTCCCTTCCTAAGATAAGCGCCCTTCCTGAGGCAATCCAAAAATCATAAGCGCTTACCGTAATAACAGGGCAGTACCCCCTTACCTTAGGCTTACTGTAAAGACTGATTCACAATTAGCGGTCCTTGCGTCGGTCTCGGGCGAGGTGCATTTGCTTTTTCTTCCGATGACTCGATCGCCTGTTCTTCCAGCAGCGTCGTTGAACCAGTCGCCTGTGCGCCGATAGAGCATCGTAGTTCGTAGCCAGTGCTACCATGCTGCGAGAAACCCTTGGGGGGGGGAACTTTGTCTGTAGCATAGAGCGTGTGTAGCAACCTTTGTGTTCCCTTGTGTTTTCTTGCTGCCGTAGATGACTGCCGTAGATGACACCTGGCGTCCTTCCGAATGTATTTGGCTAATTAGGTAAGGTGGCTCAAGACGGGAAGGCGTCATGGAGATGGGCATGCTATAGCCTCCTATCGTTGCCTTCTAGCAACAATCCCTTGGGTGCCCTACATGACCCCGCAGTTCGGATGCGCGCGGCTTGAGTGCGCGTAATGAGCTTGAGAGCTGCGAACTGAGAAATACCACTGCCGCTAGAACTCGTTTCAAAGGTGTTTGGTTTTGTTTTTATGGCGAGCGGTTTTTTAATTGCAGCATCAAATTTACAAATTCGTCGCAATATTAAATGTGGTGGTTGTATTTTGGTGCGTTCTTCCCGCTATACTTCGTACGGACCCCTGTGCGCCCGCTCTGCTCGTTCTTACGCATCCGCAGCGGCGCGCACGTTCAAACTGTCGCCTTTGCACCAACAACCTTCCCCCCCCCCTTTGCACCCGTGGCGTCCTCGTGCCACCCGACCACGCCACCTACGCATCTCTTTGTCTTCTTCCCTCCTTCCCTCCTTCCCCCCTTCGTACGCCCACGCAGAGTGCGCTGCGCGGGGGACTTCTCCGTGCTATCGTCAGTCGGTTGCGTTTCCCCTTTCCCTTTTCTCTTTTTCTCCTGCATCCACCGACCGACTCCCGTGTGGTGGACTGTGCAGCGTGGTATTGCGAAAAGCCGCTCTTCTCGGTTCTCGTATATCGCTCACACGACCACACGGCTGCACACTACAAACGACGCCGGTGCCGCTCGAGACGCCACAGCTGCTGGTTGCTCTTCGACACGCGTCGCCAAGCGCTGACAGCGACAGGGAGTACACGCTGCTCTGCTCGCTCGCAGTCCTCTGTTAAATAACGGGAGCATCGCGCTCCTGAGAGCCGAGCGCGCATTGTAGTGATTCAGAGTCGACGACGACGTTGGTGCGCCACCAGCCCGCCGTTTCGAGATCGACTGGTGCTGCTAGCCACGGCCAACCGCAGTCGAGGCAGACGAGGGCCGCTGTCTTCGACCTGCGCACACACGCGAGCCATAGGGCGGAGCGGTCGACGCACGCACTCGCGCCCCGGGTCGCTGTGTTGTTGCCCCCCCCCCACCCGCAAGCCCGCCCACGCTCTCCGGCCCCACAGAAGTACAGTGTATAAAGCTAAGAGATGCAAGTCCATTGTTGTTGCACCAGTGGCGTAGCCAGGGGGGGGGCAGGGGGGGCGTTTGCCCCTCCCAAAATTTTCAGAGCCCCGATTTTTTCCAAAGGGGGTGGTACCCTTATGACAATTTTGACACAAATTGCAGTCTTGCCCCTCCCAAATCCAAATCCTGGCTACGCCACTGAGTTGCGCACTTGCAGGGGCTAAAGTTTCGGTTTTCGAAATTCTCGTAAATTTCCACAATGTATTGCAATGCAAAACACTTTGTATAGATGGGACCTCAATCAGTGGATAGGAGACTTTTGAGTTATATCCAACCTGTTAGAATGAAGAGTTATGAAGTTGACGACACGTATATGTATGTAGTCGATACGTTGGGAGGTTTCATCAAGCTCGAACGAGTTGCATCCTTTTTATTATCCGTTGAAAGATCTTTGAACGGTTGCGACTGAGAAATGGTACAGGAACGCGACGCGCTACTGCATGGAAAAAGTTGCAAAAGCGGTAGCACAGACAAGACGACGACTGGAATACCGGTATGTGGTTTACATTAGTGGATGGGATCGTTGTTGTGTTGGAATATGGACTTGGTGGACCGCTCACTAGTGCATCATCGGTGTCTTGTAGTGGTGGCTTTTTCATCAGATGGCTGCGTCGACGAAGGTCATACCACTGCAAGTGCCAGAGAGCAGAGCGAATTTCTTCACGGCCGACATTTCGCCTTGCTCGTCTGTTTTTTTTTCTCTGCAACCACTGACACAATGGCGAATCTAAACACTGCTCAAAGGAATTGCTGTTCCACTGGCAAGTTAGTTGTGGTTGTCGCGAAACTTACCTGGGCTAGACGGCGACGATTCCTGTAAGATGAAAGAAGGAGACACGAACACTGAGTGAGTCGCTGCCGATCGGCCGCCCGCCTTTTGTGTGAGACGCGCACTCCCCCCGCCACCCTCCCCCTTCCCTAACCGAAAGTGCCCAACATCGCGTGGGCGCCGCGCGCACCGAGGCCAAAATAGCGCGAAAATTGGCGCCGCTGAGGCCTCGGGCAACTCTGGTGGGAATTCCTCCAATTTTTTTTTCGTTGGAAGGGGGGGGGGGGGGCGAGCGCTCGACGCGCTGCGAGAGGACTCGTGTGCGCATCCATCGCCGACTTGCGCTGTGCTGCCCCGTTCAACTGACGCAAGCACCTCGGAGCTGTAGTAAGGTGCAGGCTGCGAGAGTGCACTGCGTCTGCGCTGCGCACGCTGTTGTTAGTTTGCGCTTTGGTGTAGTGCACCGTGTTTGGCTTCGTAGGCTGCGGCCAAACAGTGTCACGTTTACGGTCGTCACGGTCACAGTATGACTCAGGAATTCGGGAATAGGACGCCTGAGACATCACGTTTTTTCCCCGACGTAACTTCTCGGAAAGTCACCACAGCTCAGCCGCCGCCGTCCTCGTACTCGACTGAAAAAGTCAGGGTCGCCATCGGCCTCGCCGTCGAGTCTTTGACTGAAAACTTGCGCTGCGTCAATGGCTATACTACTGTCAATAATCACAAAACGGAGGCGGAAACACGGACAGAGGAGCTGCTGCTCGGCGCGGCCGCCGTCGGCGGAGATGAGACTGGAGAGGGGCACGCGCGCGCTCGTCAGCGGCCGGCAGCGCGCGTCGTCGACGTCGCCGGGGTCGGTGAGCAGCGAGAACTCGGCCGCGTCGCCGGCGAGCACGCGGCGCAGCAGCTCGTCGGTGCGCGGCCGCTCGACGCGGTACTCTGCGCCGCGCGGCGTCACGCACTCTCCTCTCGTTCTTGCGACCGTGCCGACGCGCCGCTCACCCTTGACGCAGCCGAAGTCGACGGGGTCGTCGGGCCGGCGGGGCAGCGCCACCGAGTAGGGACTCTCCTGCTCGCCCTGCGGCAGCCAGTCGAGCAGGCGCCACTCCAGGAAGACACGCGCTCCGTCGAACGAGGGCCGCAGCAGCGCCGAGTCCTCCACCAGCGTCAGCTGTCCGATCGACAGGCGCAGCGTGTCGGCCGGCGTCGTCGTCGACTCGGCGAGAGGGACGGCGGCTTTCTTAGCGGCGGACTGAACGGAATTCTGTTCGCTGACGCCACTGAAGCTGGACGACGCACCAGAACGACGGGCTCGCTCTCGCTGAACGAGCTGGCGCTGCTGCCCGAACGGCTCTGGTCCGGCGTCGGTTCGGCTGCGAGAGTTCTTTTTTTGGTTTTCTCTTTCAAAAAAAAAAATTGCCAGCCGACCCTCACCAGCCTGGAGCACCTCCGGCGTATCCTTGAACTCGACCACCCTGGGTCGACGAGGGGCCGCCTTGGGCGGTTGGCCATCCTCTGACGGCGCGACTGGAGGCAGGCGAATAGCTGGCTTCATCGGCGGCTGCTATACAATCCAATATGCACGATAGAAAACCACAAATATGAAGTGCGCGGTGTGGCTAACCGGAGGCGGAGCTTGCGGTTCCTGCACCGGCTTTGTATCTGCAGCGCCCACTGACACTGGCTCAGCGGTACGCGGTGAATTCCATTCAGTACTTGGCACAGCAGGCTGGGAAGCCGATGGCTAAAATGCGATTCGAATTGCCTGTTCGCGGCACATGAGTGAGTGGGAACCAGCATTCTGCATGGATATTAGCACCTTGGGCTGCAGGACAATGGTTCCCAGGACCTGCGCCTGCTCGGCTGCACTCTTCGCGTTGTCGACGTCAACGCTTGGCTGCACCGCTGGTTCCGCCGCCTCAGCCTGTCCCTCGTCCACCCTTTCTCCTTTCTCCGTCTCCTCACTGGTTGCAGGCTTGATTTCCAGCATCTGCACAACACGGGTAAAGCGACGCTCGTTAATTTCAATCGACTAGCGAGAATTCCCGTGCACGCAATTCACCGGCTTAACGATGTCTAAAGCGCTCTTGGGCTTGACGTACGCGTACTTCCATACGAAGGAGACGTCGATCGTGCCCACGCCGCTCGGCGTCCCCGCCGATTCAGTCTAATAGACAAAGGGTATGTACTAACAACAGCACTATTCATTGTGCTCGTTCGTAGGTGCACAGGTCCGTGCAGCATGCACCCCACCTGTAGGGGCGGCCTGAGCTCGAAGGTGCCCGTGACGGGCTTGTCGAAGGCGAGCGGCACCAGGGGCACGTCGGCCACGCCCAGGCAGGCCAGCTCGTCCGTGGGCGCGCTGTCGTCGAACACGATCACCTTCGCGACCTGTGTGGGAATGTTCTGCTCAGCTACCGCCGTAGGTACATACAGCCCATAGAATTCTTAGAACCCCTGGAGAAGCGTTTGAGAGCGAGTAGCTCAGTGGTAAGGCGTCGTATTGGCGCGCTTCTGCCACGCCTCGGTATGTACGACTGAGTTGCTGTGTACCATCTCCTTGGGATTCCTATGCCTAAGGGATTCCCACTCACATTGCCCTAGGCGAACGACAGTCCATTCCTCCTCGTCAGGAGAACGTGCCGTAAGGATGGCGCCCCACCCGCATACGCAACTCGCAACTCAAAGGAGGAGTAGCGACCTGTTGGTGACCCGCCCAATCCCTAGCGATTGCGTAGGAGAGAGAGGAGAACGAAATCTTATCGCCTGCTATTCTTTCTGCCGCCCCGGACAGACGAGGGCTAGACGCGCACCTGCGTCTTGAGGTAGGCGTCGACCTCGTCCCCGAACGGCAGGGGCCAGTCGAAGCGGTCGTCGAACTCGGGGTTGTTGGCCGAGTGCACGGTGCGCGTCACGCGGTCGGGCTGGTCGAACAGCTGGTAGCACACGTAGGCCGAGGGGAATGGCTGCTCTGCAAGTACACGGGAATATGCGAGTTTGTACGGTCTTACGTTGATTCCAGCACGCGGACGACAAAATGGCCTTGTTGTTGTTGTTGTTGTTGTTGTTGTTGTTGTTGTTGTTGTTGTTGTTGTTGGATTAGGGGCAAGGGTAGGAGGCCGTCAATGGCCCAAATAGCACACACATCTCCATCACGCCTTCCCGTCTAGAGCCGCGTAATTAGCCAAGAGACGCCAAGAGAGCCAAGAGAAGGAAGAACGCCATCTGTAGTCTAGTGCTGCGACGGCACGAGAAAATCCATTGAGAGGGAAGTAGTCCTCGATCTAGTGGGTCCATCAAGAATCGAACCCAGAACCGTGCGCGTAAGAGGCCGATTCTCTACCACTGGGCCATACGCTGCCCGCCAAAGACCTTGGTGTCTGGGCTTCAGTCCACGGCACCGATGAATGGTCGCCTGCAGCACGTTGGACCGGTCAGGTTGGGTTGCGGCTTGGCTGTCTTCGCCGAGGTAGCCCAGCGCCAGCGCCCTCTCCTATAACGAACGGTTGAGCGTAAGACGATCTGGTCGGTGCTGAGAGGGTGCTGATCGAACGAGCCCTGTAGAACTTCAGAGCCGATTCCATGGGAACGCTGAGGCCGACGCTGAATTCGACCGTTCCGAAGTGAGTGCCGACCGCGTCCGCTGCCACGGCCATCAAATCGCCTTTTCCAACCTTCAGCAGCTTTTCTAACGTTCGGTATGTGTTTTAAGTAAAAATAAAAAAACCTGAACCGCTCCACTGCTCTTGAGCAAGTCGCGCACGCACAGCGTTGCGGCCGCCCACGTCTTGTAGGAGGCGCCCAGAGCCTGGTGCAGCTCTACCACCACTCCGTCCTAAAGGTGCTTGCGTGCGCGTGCCTGCGTGCGCGAGTACGTGCGTGCGCGAGTGCGTGCGTGCGTGCGTGCGTGCGTGCGTGCGTGCGTGCGTGCGCCAGTGCGTGCGTGCGTGCGTGCGTGCGTGCGTGCGTGCGTGCGTGCGTGCGTGCGTGCGTGTGCGTGCGTGCGTGCGTGCGTGCGTGCGTGCGTGCTTGCGTGCGTGCGTGCGTGCGTGCTTGCGTGCGTGCGTGCGTGCGTGCGTGCGTGCGTGCGTGCGTGCGTGCGTGCGTGCGTGCGTGCGTGCGTGCTTGCGAGCGTGCGTGCGTGCGTGCTTGCGTGCGTGCGTGCGTGCGTGCGTGCGTACGTGCGTGCGTGCTTGCGTGCGTGCGTGCGTGCGTGCGTGCGTGCGTGCGTGCGTGCGTGCGTGCGTGCGTGCGTGCGTGCGTGCGCGTGCGCGTGCGCGTGCGCGTGCGCGTGCGCCCACCGTCTGCAGATAGTGTAGGAAGAGGTCGTCGACCGCGACCGAGTACTCGGCGACGAATCCCAACTCCGCGACCGCTCCGTGGACGACGCTCGTGAACTGGATTTCAAAGTCGAAGAATTCCACCGTGAGGAAGACGGACGGCTGCCCCGAGGCCATCCAGTCCAGTGATTCGCGCGACAACGCCAGCTGCAACACGTACCACTGACCACGCCCCCCTTCAAGTTCTCAAAAGCTTACTTTTGTGAGACGAACGGTGACCAAGGTGGAGCCTCGCAGACCATCGTACACGTCGGTGCGCGGCGTCTCCTGCAAGTATAGTATGCGCTTTTTGCAAGCGCGATAAAAAATCTAAATATCGATAAATACACATGCACTGCACACACATGTTTCGTTGGCGCGTGATCCAGGAACCGGATACTCGTAAGGAACACATTTTAGGAGGGGCTCGCTAATTAGAAGGTTTTCGGTATGTTGGTACGGTCGCTTATATCATTCTGCACTACATATATCATTCTAGACTAGTTGAATAGATCGACACAAGTGTTAGCAACAGATACTCTCACTCAACTGCCGTAAACCCCATAATTAGCCCTCCCCCGGGGCCAATTGTTTCGTTCGAGCGCTATGGGGGTGTATAATTATAGGGGGGGGGCTAGTTATAGGGGGGGGGCTTATAAACTGGAAGTGTCGATGTGTGAAGTGTCGATGTCGATGTGGAAAGCTTTGGGGGCGGAAAGGCGCGTGGAGTCTATTTTTAAGGGAAAAAGACGCTGCGCACATACATTGTGGTACACTCTAACACAGTCTCACATGCACATACATGTACATACGTACACATACGCGACCATACTTACACCCAGTCTTAGAAATTTTGATTTTCAGAAAATAGGGGGCGTATTTATAGGGGAGGCTTGTAAACTCCAAGTGGTCTTAGAGGGTGTATAATTATAGGGGAGCTAATTATAGGGGGCTAATTATAGGGTTTACGGTTTGTAGTTCAACGGCGTTTGTGAGAGTCGAGAGGAGAGGCTTACTACACGTGGTTATACCGGTACCTATATTCCTGACTGTTGGGAACTTGGAAGACAAAAAAGTGAGAGCCAAACAGACTGCACTCGCCTTTCCGTCGTATTTCTCGTCAAAGTCTGGTTGCTTGCCGCCGTACGCGATGTCCCTCAGCTGGTTCTCGAGTCTCTGAAGTGGCTCCCGCAAGCGTTTTGCGCGTTTTCCTACAAGACTACGGTATTGCCTGAATCCTCTTGGCCCGCTGGTCGAGCATGCGCGCGTAGTCGGCCAGCTTCGACTCGTAGACGCGCTTGTGCTCGTCCTTGAGCCGCGTCAGCTGCTCCACCTGTGTTTTCGTCAGTTTTCGTCTTTTTTCGTCGACAGCCACCCCTCCCTCCCACCTCCTTGCGGTAGTCGGCGCAGATCTGGTGCTGTCCCACGAGCATGGCGCGCGTCCGCTCCAGCTCCGACGCCGTCTCCACCAGTCGGCAGCGTGTTTCGTCCAGCTGGCGTCGACTCGCCGCCGCTCCACCGACACCGCCCTCGACTCCGTCTGCAACTTCTCTCCGACTGTACATACAATACGGTCGGTACTGTGAAGCACACGCAGGTACGCAGGCGGTTTACAGCGACGCCACGGCGCCAACTAAATGTAGCATTGTGCGTCAACTTCTAGAATGTCTGAATGACTGGACTAAAGAATTGGATGCTAGACAGCCTGTTGACGTAGCTTACCTGGATATTGTCGAAGCATTTGATTCAGTTTGCCACTTAAAGTTGCTGCATAAAGGCAAGTGCTATGGAATTGCACACTCAATTACCAATTGGCTCAGCATAGCTAGTTTGTGTTAGGTCCACTCCTCTTTCCCAGTTTCATTAACGGCTTGCCAACTGTTGCAAACCAAGTTTTGCTTAAAGTGTTTGCAGATGACTGCAAGTTGCATTTGCGATCGAAATCAGTAGACGACCTCAGCTTTCTGCTTCGCATTTACTACTGTGCACCTAGAGCACTCGCGTATACATGTCAGCGACTTCGACAACTCTGTCATAACAGGATATTATGTCGGAACTAGGACAAAAGCCATCCATTATGCGCCTGTCCTCGTAGCGCCGAGATGCCGAGATTTGTCTTCGTCAGTCATTGTCTGTCTGCGTGTACCAAAGTCTCGAAGCAACTAGCGCTAGTGATAGCCAGCCGAGAAATCAAATTCTCTCGCCATATGGCGGATGCCACGTTGTCTTGCTGGGCGGACGCGTTCTGCGTGCAGCAGTTGGTGTCGAGTGGCGTGTACGCGCTGATGCTGCCCTACTACGCCGTGTTCCTGGCGGCGCTGTGGCGCGGCCGACGCGCGGACGAGAACCTGCGCGCCTCCTTCTTCACCATCTGCCTGTCCGTGGGCCTCGCCGACCTCGAGGCCGCCTTCCAGCAGTGGGCGCTCTCGAGGGCCCGCCTGTTGGGACTCGCGTTTGACGTCTACGCTCGACTCGACCCGGTACGCCCGTTAATCGTAGGAAAAAACGAACTGGACAGAAATCGATAATCGATTGCAGTTCGCGGCCAAGCTCAACTTGACGCTCGGCTTCCAGCTGATCGCGACGCAGACGATCGGCGTTGGACTGCTGTCTCTGAATCGGTTCACGGCCATCGTTCTGCCCGGCCGGCACAGTCGGGTAATGATGCACCACGACGCGCATCCTGACGGAAATACCCTAACATATATCGATCCGCATACATAGCTGTGGAGCACCAACGCGCTGCGGTTCATGTTCGCCCTGCAATGGGCGGTGCCAATGTTGGTTTGCGTCGTCGGCTACTGGCCGGTCGTCAACGTCGCCTTCGAGCGCCTAGATTCAAACTCTTCAGTCGTCACGATCGTCTTCAAGGACCCGTACGTCCTCTACTACTTCGTGGCACTGGTAATCAGCAATTTAAAAGACTGAGAGGCATACCACAGTCGGAGCATTTTTAGAGTGGCCTGTCCATCGTCTTCAGCGCCATCATGGGCGCTCTCTACAGCGTCATGATCGTTCAATTCATCGTGCACCGCCTGCGCAAGATGCCCCATCCCAGCATCGAGGTCAAGCTCACCTTCTGCGGCCTCTTCATCTTCATTCAGGTAGAATCGAAGTATTACCGAAAAGTTTGCTGATTCATGTGCCAACGATGAGTCATCGCATGACTCATCACCAGCATCACTGGCAGACGGCGGCGATGGCGTACACGCTGGCCGTGCTCGTGACGACGCGCGCTCCCACCAACGAGTTCGGCGGGGTCGTGTCCCTCTACTACGCGACCATGGACCTGAACTGCCTCTTGAACCCGCTCGTCATCACCGTCTTCAGCCAGCCAGTGCGCGACCAGCTCCGCCGTTTCTGCGGAGTCAAGCCCGTCGAACAAGCGAACTCCACCTTCTTCAGCGTCCGCAACCACCGCGTGGCCAATGCGGCCGCTCGCGCGACGTGAACTTTCGTTGGCGCGACTCATGCTTTTGGAATTCGTTGCTCGCTGCGTTTTGGATAAGCTTTGGCTGCTTGGATTTTCTGTGTTGCATGCGCATCAGGGAAGCCAAAGCATTCTGCCGAAGCACGGAGTGTCTTTCCAGTAGAAGCCGCAAAATCGAGTACATGTTACGACCAGCTTCCTTGATTTCTACATATCTATTTGTACATCTGCGCAAATTATCTGCAATGATCTAAAATGAACAAAATCGGTACTAGGTACGCATCTGTTATCGAACTTGCCGACTAATGCTTAGTGGAGTGGGTATACTGTGGCAGTACAACTATAGTCGTGCAGGTAAGGGATATGCCCTCTAGATGGCTCAACCAATCAGCTTTACAGTATGACTACTAGTACAGTAGTCATGTATTTACATTGTACATACATACATAGATTTACAAGTAAGGACTACTAGGAAAACTGAATAATATGAACACTACTACTAGGTACTACCAATGCCAAGAGCATTTATTTGTACACTGCATTCCCAAAATCTCTAGGTTCGCACCTTGCGCGTCGTCCACTCCTCTTCGTCCAAAGGTCTTTTCCATCTCCTTGAGTTGCACGCTGTCCTATACGACTGCGAGCAACCGTTTTGGCAGGCTGACTGGGTCAGTGCAGCCTTTCGCACCTCGTTCAGCAGGCTGAGACGCTTCTGCAGACTCTCCACTTGTTCCTTGAGCTTCAGGGACTGTATTTCCGCCTGGTGGCGTGCGGATTCCGCCTTCTCTTTGGCAGCTGAATTAACAGTGGCCACAGAACTATGGTAAAAAGCATGCTGTCAGCCCTCTTGTAATAGTGCCCCATGGTCACAATACATTGGAATATTTTACTATGCTGCTACGTTTTTCCCAGAGGGTTACCGTATTTTATCCAGTAGACCGGTAGTCTCCAATAAACCGGCACCCTAGCTAGGAGTCAATCAGGGTGTACGCGGCAGCGTACAACCCTAATATGTGACGACTTCTGCAATGCGGCTTTTTGAATTTTCAGTCGCTCATCACTCTTGATTGCCTGAACGGACTGTGGCGAATGATAGCTCAAAAGAACCGCCTTCTAGACCGGAATCGAATAAGCCGTCCCGCGTTTCGGTACTCGAGCGTATTAACACGAAACTTCCGAAAATGTTCCGAAAAAGTGGTGTTTTTTTTTTCCTGTTCTGCACACACTTTTTGGGGCGCCGCTCTGGAACGCCTCAGTCGATTGGGACAAAACTTGGCGTGAGCACGCGGTATATGATGGCAACTTTGTGACCGCAAGAAAAATTTATCTAGGTGCTACGGATCTAGAGTTAAGGCCGATTTAGTAATTTTTTGGAACATAGTCGTTTTTTTTGGCCAAAATGCGACAAGAGTAAAAGTCGAAAAAAAGCCGAGTAAACCCCCAAATGTTATTTGATTTCCGTAAACAGCTTTACAAAGAAAGTCTAAGACGCTTGCATGACATTTGAAATTCTCACCACATAATGAGATATTGGCAACCAAAATTTCGCAAATTTCGACCAAAAAAACTTTGTCAGCTATAGGCGCTTCAACCGTTTGTGGCAGAGCTGTTCTGCAATGACGAAAGTTAATCGTCCGGACCTGGAATAGGTTGCTTTCGACAAATGGCAGCGCTCCTATGCCCATGTCTCGGTCGGCCCCCTTTGAAATGCCATTTTTTGGGTGTTTTGTCCCAAAAGTTTGTCAGCTATAGGCGCTTCAACCGTTTGTCATACAGCTGTGCTGTAATGATGAAAGTTACTCGTCTGGACCTGGAATAGGTCACTTTCGAGAATGGGAGCGCTCCGATTTCCATGTTTCGCAGCTCGACCCTCTTGGCGCACCCCCATTTTGGGCAAAATTTGGAACTATGATCGTGCATTATTTTTCATTTCCTGAACGAATTCTGGCGCGTGATAGCTCAAAAGAAGCGCATTCAAAGGGGGAATCGATTAAGTCATAACACGCTTCCATACGCTTGTGCATTCCCGAGAAGTTTTTGGAGATGGCAGGACCCACTCTACATAACAAGCTTCTTGGTTCGTCGTCCATTCGCGCCTGCATCAATTGGACGGAAACCTCGCAGGCATCTATGCTCCACATCAAAAAATGAAATTGCCGGAGGGACTCTTGCTACATGACAGCTATGGTTTACTGGGCACATTTTTCTTTTTACCATGTTCCCTAAATCAAGAGGTCGCTGGTTCGAATCCCAGTAACGCCTGCCTGTGCCTTTGCACGTGTCCCCTTGGAAAACCCATCAGCGTTGCTTTACTGCAGTGTCTCCAGTCCATTCCACATTTTTTGTCTCTTTTCTAGGTTCTTTTACCAGAGTTTTGGTAATTTTTTGGGCTAGAAAAAAATATTTATAGACGAATGCTCGCTACAGCCCCTGATACATGAAAATGACACATCTGCACACCCGCACGCACGCGCGCGCACGCACGCACGCACGCACGCACGCACGCACGCACGCACGCACGCACGCACGCACGCACACACGCACGCACGCACGCACGCACGCACAATGTGTACAGTGGTACACGCTTTTCATAAGCTTTATGGTGCAACACTGAGCATGCGTCCGTTCTGGTCTGCTGCTGTGGGTTTGTATGTGTGTGCGTGCGTGAGTTTTTGATTAATCTTTCTTTTACGAAAAAACACTGTATTAAGGAAAATTTTGCAGGTGGCTGCAAAAAAAGGAGAATATGTGACGCTCCTTTAGGCCCAGTTTGAAAAAACGCGGTATTAAAAGTAGCCACTTCATCAGATGATCAACTTCAGTTTGGACAAACCGTGTATAATCGAACCAAGCGCAGCAACACGTCACATATTCGGCGTTTGTTGTGCGAGCCATCGCACACAGCCACAACACTACCACTATCAATCCACCCTCACAAACTCTTTCATCTCTCTGACGATGCGCATTCTCTGACGATTCATTAGGCATCGTATGGATGGACAGGGCACACAGCCAAAGATTCTGCATAAATAATTTCGCTACCCTGCCCATCTTAAATTTTTAATATGTGGCTTGCCCTTACAGTAAGTGATATGCACCATCAATTCACGATCTTGAGTACCAAGTACATTGTATGCCCTACATTCAATCTTCGATTCTCGTTCATCTTTGTTCCGCTTCTGTTAGCCTGTGCCTATGGACGGACGGAACTGCCATCTGTAGACGTCCAGTCAAGGATAAGGCCCGCTCTCGTCTCTGAGTCCAAGGAATGAAAGGCCTCGGTCCTCATGCAGCCTGGACTGCCTTTCCAGTGATCCAAGCGAGCACAACAAACGCCGAATATGTGACGTGTTGCTGCGCTTGGTTCGATTATACACGGTTTGTCCAAACTGAAGTTGATCATCTGATGAAGTGGCTACTTTTAATACCGCGTTTTTTCAAACTGGGCCTAAAGGAGCGTCACATATTCTCCTTTTTTTGCAGCCACCTGCAAAATTTTCCTTAATCAAATATGGACCGGCACCTTCCACTAAACCAACATGCCGATTGCCAGTTTAGGTATTCCATTGCGTTGGCGCAGCATGCAACGAGCCATCGCAGCATGCAACGAGCCAACGGCAGACCACGCGAAGAAAAAAAACCGTCGGCCGGGCTATTAAGAAATAAGAATACGGTATTTCACACAATATCTATGGAGCCCTATTTGGAAGGTGCCAGCTTGGACTGACGCTGTGCAGACTCCCACAACACCGACCGTTGGCGGTGGCGAGCTTGTCGGCGAGCTGCTGTCTCGCCTGGACGTCCGCCTGGACGGCGCGTTCCAGCTCCGTGATGCGCTGCCGCTGCTGGCGGTCCGTCTCCACACGCTGGTCGTCGCGTTCCGCGGCGAAGTTGCTGAAGAGAAAAATCTCGTCATTTTTTCAGTGCGGCCCACGGTGTGCGGTGCACGGCGTGCGACTTTTCCGAACGACTGGGTTGCAAAGGTTAGAAAATCGCGTTGACTCGTGTCCAGTACAGCACACGAACTCACACTTTGGTCAGTCGTTCAATGGACTGCTTGAGGACGGCGTTCTCCCGGGTGGCAGCCTCCAGCTCGTGCGACGTCTGTATTGGATGTGTTATGCTACAGTTTTTACCAACGTACTTTCTCAATAATTTGTACAGTTGCAAGCTGATTTTTATTTTTGATGTGTTTTGTTGTGCAGATCCAAATTCACGTGTATACATGTACATACCTATGTACATCGCTTATGAATCTTACCGCCACTGGCGGATCCAGGGGTGGGGGAAAGGGGGAATTCCCCCTCCCGAAATCGGAAATCTAGGGGGGAAAAGGGGGGAAAGGGATAGGCGGTAGGAGAAGAAACACGCCTCGTGGGCCTAGTTTTCGGCATAAAATTGCTTGAAGGTGGTCGAAAACAGGAAAATTTTCGCCTGCGGCGCCGTTTATATTCGTTAATCGTCGAAAATGGACCGATTAGTGTACAAACCACTGCCAAAATGGCCCAACATCCAAAAAGTTCAACAGGGTCCTCCCTTCTGCAAAATTCCTCCCCCCTCCGAAATTATTTTCTGGATCCGCCAGTGCTTACCGCTGAGCAAGATAAATGTCTCGATCACGTATCACGATCCCTGTCTGCAGCCCAGCTCAATAATTTGGCCAGCGTTATTGCTCAATGTATGCGTTTGCGTATTAGAATGTTGTAGTGAAGATCGGATCCAAACCTGTAGCTTTGCGACGTCGTTGGTCGATCGCGTGGTGTGCAGCTCCGTTCGGAGCTGCGCGCACGCCCGCTGCTCGTCCGTTAGCTGCGAGTTCAGCTTCTCGTACTCGGCGAGCAGCTGCTCCTGCTGACCTCTGAGCCCTTGCAGCTCCTGGAGCAATACATCCTCAAGCGTTTCCCACAAGCACACACGCACCGGAACGCACGCACGCGCGCGCGCGCGCGCACGCACATAGGCACGCACGCACGCACTCACGCGCTCTAGCTGGGAGCTTTTTAGAGTCTCTCCAGCCAGTTCGGAGGACTTTTCTTTCAGCTGTTTCTGCAATCGGATCATCTCGACGTTCTCTTGAATGTGTTCTCTGAACAACACAGACTTAACATTAAAAACACACCAGACAAAGTCAAAGCATACAATGTATGTACCTCTGCATGTCGCCCAATTCCAGCTTGACTCTGCGTCTCATCGCCTGCAGTTCTTCCTCTTTTTTGTCGAGCTGAAAGCACGATGCGTGATTATTGAATTCAAAAATTAAAAATCACAAAATCCTAGCACTTTGAGCAAGATTGCAGTGCTCAATTGGATACTACGCAGAGCTTTGCGTGTACACGTGCTTCACGGGAAATTAATAAACAAAAGTTACAAGTACAATTTTGACTTTGCTAGAGAAAGTAGAGAACGTGAGCAATAGCGCGCAAGAGTGACCTCGTTTTGCAACGCGCTGGCTGCTTCGTCTAGACGAGTCATTGTGGACTTGGCCTCCTGGAGCTGCTGCCGTCTGCATTGCACAAACTTCTTATGTACACGTACACGTATACATGTAGTGTGCTGATTCACTCACTGTCAGTGCTTATATTGTCATATGCCTACAGTATGTTGTTGGATTAGGGGCAACGATAGGAGGCCGCCAGTGGCCCATGGTAGCATACCCATATCGATATGACCCCTTCCCGTCTATCTATATCTATAAACTATAATCTAGGGCAGCGATGGCACGAGAAAATCCATCGAAAGGAAAGTCCTCAGTCTAGTGGGTCCATCAAGAATCGAACCCTGGACCTTGCGCGCAAGAGGCCGATTCTTTACCACTAGGCCATACGCTACCCATGCCTACAGTAAGTGTGTACGTACAGTACGTGAGTTCAAGACCCAATACACTGCGGTAAACCCTCTAATAGTCGACTCTTCGAGGCCATTTGTTTGCGTGTCAATTTTAAGACGTGTTTGGGGAAAATGCACCAACGTGACGGGGGCTATCAAATTATAAAACAAGGTCCTAGGGGAATGGGCTGTAGTTGTAGAGAGGGGAGGGCGAATGCTGCAGACAACTCACAGCTGTTTTACTTCCTTGAGGTTTCCCGCGTCGGTCGGCTTGGCGTGATCGGGGACGATGAGTCGCGGAGGCGCTGGGGTGATGGGCTTGCCCAGACGCGAGGGCGCTGCGGAAGGAGGGCCGCCCTGAGAGCGCTGTAGAGAGTCGGTGGCGGTAACTGCGGCGATCTGATGACGAGCCGCTTGGAGCTGAATGGAATTGCGGGTCTTCTACAAGTTCCGGAGTTGAACTGCCCGCAAAACGTGAATTCCTTGGCCATTTCAGCTGCCAGCAGAAGTGTTCAACCTCGGCGGAAACGGCAATACTCAAGAAGCTTCCAATGCAATACTACTGATCCCGCAGGTCAGTCAATCAAAGTATAGTGGAAAAAAGCGATTGCAGTCGTGCGATTCTCAGGAATACTGCTCCTGTGCGCTAGCCCCTATATAAATTCGCAAATTCTCGAAACGGCACGAAGAGAGTCGAGCAAGGGTACATAGGGTAACAACAACCTTTCCACGGAGAACGGCATTTTTCTGCTCCAGATCAGAGACTTTTGCGTCCAGCTCGTCCACAATGATGTCGTGCTCTGAATAGCTTCATTGTTGTAGACTACTGTATGTATTGTACAGTAGTAACGCAAATAGTGGAACTAGCCTGACTTGCCGCTCAGCGACTTCAGCAACTTGGCAGCCATTCTGAATCGATAGGCGATTACGTAGAGACCGTGAATCTTCCAATACTAACCCTCTCCAACACATGGTCGACCAGCCATCCACCAATTGTGCCCACGTAATACGATGTTAAAAAAATCCGGGAACAACTGGAGGATTTACGATATGTACGTCGACCAGATACGCAGCATTTTCGTGCCATTCTCGTCAATGCCATAAAACTTGTACTGGACGACGTTTTGTACAACTGGTACTGGACGACAAAAACGAAAACTGGGACCGCTTGGTCTTGTCCTGCTCGACGAGTTTTTCTCTCTTCAGTTGCAGATTCTCTTCGTAAAGACGATGGTAGTCGTCCTCTAGCTCTCGGCGCGACATTTTCTCGATTCGCGGTCGCGACGCCGTCGCCGCAGGCGACATTTTTGCCGTTTCCGCTTTAATTCAGTCGAATTCTAAAATCGTCTAAGCTGTTCAAGCACTTTAGTCATACGCCACAGCCTAGAAGTGCACGCGCGCGTGTGTATACCACTGCCTATGTGTAGACGCATGTAAACCCTGTCAGTGTGAGCGAATGGTTGTCCATGGCAACAGCGTTGGACAGAGGGACCTCGGAAGCGAGAAACGCATTGGGAAGGAGCTAGAGAGTGGGAGGAGGCATGGAAAACGGCGCCAATTGGGGCTAGTCATCCACCGTGCTGGTAAACACATGCATGGGACGCTGCTGAAGTTATTTTTTAGTTACAGGTTTGGCTGCCAGAGAAATGCAGTTTCTGCTTTCTGCAAATAAAAATGACGCGCGTGGACTTGCACTGATGGCTCGGGTCCACCCGACACGCAACGCTGCAGCCACCTTCGGGCCACTGTCACAAGGCATCTGTACAATGTACATACGTTCCCATGCAACCTGTGCGCTGTCAAGGCCAAATATGGCTAGCTATTGCACCCCTTGCGCATTGCACGTGCCCTATGGCCCTCAAGGTTCAATGTCATTTGCAAAAGACAAAACACCTTTCAGCTGCTTCGATATGTCTTTTGGCGTGGCCGTTCCCTGGGGCGAAGAAAACCAATTTTAAAAGTAAATTTTAAAATCAGGGTGTACGCGTCAGCGTACAACCCTAATATGTGACGACTTCTGAATGCGGATTTTTGAATTTTCGATCGCCTATAACTTTTGATTGCCTGAACGGATTTGGACGCGTTATAGCTCAAACGAACCGCCTTCTTCTGGGGCATTGAACGCGCCATAACGCGTTTCCTTGTTTTGCTGCAAGGGGGCGATACCTCCAAAAATGTTGTGAAAACGCGGGTTTTTTTTTTCGTGTTCTCTGCCACTTTTTTGGACCGCCGCTCCTGAACGCCGCTAGCGATTGGGCTGAAACTTGGCATGGATACCCAGTCTATGGTGGCAATTTCTCCCTCAAATGCATTTGCTCCTAGTTGCTTCCAGTCTTGAGTTATGGCCGATTTTCCCCGTTTTTTTTGGACATAGTCGTTTTTTAGGCCAAAACTTTGTTAGCTATAGGCGCTTCAACCGCTCATCGGAGAGATTCGCTATAATGGTGAAAGTTGATCGCCCAGACATGTAGCATTTCACTTTCAGCAAATCAGGTGGCTCCGACGTCCATGTCGCCAGAGCCGAATTTTTTTGATAGTTCCGACAAGAGTAAAACTCCAAAAAATGCCCAGTAAACCCCCAATTTTTCTTCGATTTTCGCGAACAATAGGTCAAGGGGAGTCCCCGGTAAGTCAATGTTTTGAAATTCCATCACTGGACAATGAGATATGAGCTCCTGAACCTTCGAAAAATAATTTTATTTTTAATTTTTTTTTTATAATTTTTTTTGTTAAAGTAATCGGCATGAAACTTTGCAAACATATGCTGTATACAATCAGAAATTAATCCCCCAGATGGATTCTTCCTAAATGCCCACAATCTTGAGATCCGGAACACTTAGTAATGTTGCGTCTTGGACAACAAATCGAGAAGTCGCGGGTTCGACTCCCGCTGGCGTCTCTGCCATCTCTTAAAAACCAATCAATATTGCGTTACCCCAGTGTCCCTTCCTGCCCCACCCATGTTGTTCCCATGAACCACCCTGCATTTTTTTTCAGTTTTTTCGTTTTTCTTTTCAGATGTTAAATATTTTTTGGCTGACTTCAAGTGCTTTGGGGATGTGCACTCTCATGTGCAACCTCACAAGGCACACATTCATTCATGCACGCACGCACGCACGCACGCACGCCTGCACTCTCGCACGAACGCACACACACACGCACGCACGCACGCACGCACGCACGCACGCACGCACGCACGCACGCACGCACGCACCGACGCACTCTCGCACGCACGAATGCACGCACGGACGCACGCACGCCTGCACTCTCGCACGAACGCACACACGCACGCACGCACGCACGCACGCACGCACGCACCCACGCACGCACGCACCGACGCACTCTCGCACGCACGAATGCCCGCACGGACGCACGCACGCACGCACGCACGCACGCACGCACGCACGCACGCACACACACACGCCGTAGTTGACCACCATCTTGGCCGCGCAGAGGGCCGCGTAGGACGCGTCCTCAACGAGCATGCTGGTTGTGGTGGCGTCCTCGTGGTCGGGCTTGGGGTAACGAGCGCGTCACGCGCCACTCGCTGGTGTTCAGCCCCCGATTCTGTAACTCGACGAGTTCCAGCACGTCCTTGGTGTTCGAGACGTTGCCCAGGAAGGAAGGTGTTTGTCAAGAAATTCTACAGTTTTGAACTTGTACACTGTACACATTTTTATTTAATACGACGTTTCGGCTACGACACCCCCTCCCCCCACAGAATGGTCTCTGGCGTCCCCCCCCCCACCCACTTCAAAAACCCGGTTACATGTATGCTACTGTGGTAGGGAAACTCACGCCCCCTGTGTGGGTGCACCTTGTTTGCACCCGAAATCCGTGCACGCGTGGGAGCACATTTCGTACATATCAATACGAAAAAACACTGTATTAAGGAAAAATTTGCAGGCAGCTGCAAAAAAGGAAAATATGTGACTTCTGTAGAGCTGAAGTCCACTTTGAAAAAATATTGTATAGATAAGAGCATTGCAGTGGAGTCCACTTTGAAAAACGATTGTATAACAGCATTGCAGTTGATGTGGAGTCCACTTTGAAAAACGATTGTATGGCAATGGTATGAACAATCAATTTGCTTGTCACATATTCGGCGTTTTTAGCGTGAGCTATTTTGGCATATTTCATTTCGGACAACAGTCATTCTAGTGACGTCACTGTTGCCCAGCTAAAAGTGACACACACCACTGCCCTACGCACATTGCAGATAGAACTAAAAACCATAAGCGCAACTGGACTCTTGGTGTGGTGTGGTATGTATTTCAATGCTGCTGATTACGGATTCTCAAAGGACAGGTAAATGATAAGTTTCGAAACGGTAATGTAGATTGTGTTTGTAGAACAGCTCCTTAAATTATACCTGAAGTGCCTGTTGTGCATATTCTCCGGTTCGGTTCGGTTCGGTTTTATTTGGCCAATCCCAACACATCCCAAGGGACGTAGACAACGCAAAGCATTGGGGAAAGTCCAAGAACGACAGGGGCACGGCGATAGCAATAAGACTGGAGAAAATACAAGCTTTCAATCATCACACTTGCGCACCTACCTATACAAGCTTCAACGCTCTAGAAATGTCACTTGTCAGTTTGAGAGTTACAGGTGGTTACACGCAGTCAGGGGCGGATCTTGCAGGAAGTTACTGAGACAACGAGTACGCATCCGCTAGACGTCGCAGTTCCCTGGGCTTTCGGAAGGCCATTGTCGATGTTGAAGTCTCTGCGAGCTCGAGAGTGGACTTCTGCTCGCCCAAGCCTGCGAGTAAATTGTAGGAGCTGGTAGAGAAGGAGGTCGGAGTGCCAGAGAGAGTAGAGGAGTCGCCAGAATTTTCTTTTTCTTTTTTCACACTTGCACAATCTGAGACATTTTCCGCATTTTCCGCAAGGCGCAACGGGCGCCATGTTGGATTTGCTCCTTCTAACCCTTCATTCATTTCTCCATTCATTAACACAACAAATTTCTGTTACTGTGCTTCAAAGAATCAGTTATCCCAATTGCAGACTGCACGTATGTTTGCAGAATAGAACAATTTGTAGGTATCGTAATTCGAACTGTGGTAGAATCAAAATATTCTATTCATTGGGTCATCATTTCCAACTTACAAAATATTTGAGTGTCTATGTACGTGCGTGCGTGCGCGTGTGAGTGTGTGCGTAGTTAGATATGCGCTTTTCCTAGTATGCTAAGTGCCACTGTATTCTGTCATCATGTAGCGAGCGCTAAAAACGCCGAATATGTGACAAGCAAATTGATTGTTCATACCATTGCATGCTCTTATACAATCGTTTTTCAAAGTGGACTCCACATCAACTGCAATGCTGATATGCAATCGTTTTTCAAAGTGGACTCCACTGCAATGCTCTTATCTATACAATATTTTTTCAAAGTGGACTTCAGCTCTACAGAAGTCACATATTTTCCTTTTTTGCAGCTGCCTGCAAATTTTTCCTTAATAGCTAATCTGAGCTCCTGTGCACGCAATCACAAAGAGAACTCTAGGAAGCTTATGCTCCGTACACTGGTACACTGGTTACACTGAGTTTAGGTTTCCCAATTTTTGTTTGTCCTCGAGAGCTTCCCAAAGTAACAATGTTTCTGTCGGCGCGGACGCTGACGAGGCGGATTCTCAACAGTCCGACTAGCGCCTACGAAAATCTCCGCTCCCGCGACCTTTTCTGGACGCGCGAGCGCCTTTTCCGATTCACCGGGGTGAGTTTCTTTGGTTGTTTTTTTTTTGTCATTGTTCGCATCGCACTCGCAGATTATGAAGATATTTCACCAGTTGTCGGGACTGTCTTTCCCAGTCCCCATGGCTGCAAAACAAAACACAAAAACGTTTGTTCAAACGTTTGTTCTCATCAGTTTTGCAAAGTTTGAATTCTATGTAAATTCTCGGTTTGTAACATTTGGTTGCTTTTAAACGTAGTCTGCTTTTTTTACCATTTAATCCTGTGGCCTGCGAACGCTTGTCATTGTCGTTGGTTGGTTTTCAGTGGACGTATGGGCCGGCGCGTGACCAGTACAAGATCTCGAAGCGCAAGGCGTGGAAAGTCTGGTTTTGGGAGACCGAAAAGTCGAAGCGGCACGCCTTCTGGACGAGACACGTGCGTGCGTGCGCGCGGGCGTGCACCCACCACACGCACACAACGGCTCAACCAGGACCTATCCCCCCTCATCAGGCGCAACTGTTTCCCGCTCCAATGTTTACTCGCCAGGCAGAGGTGTAACTGGCCATCGAAGCTGAGGGGGGGGGGGGGTGGGGTGACTCGGGGATTTTTCAAAAGTCGCTGGGGGTGACCTGCACGGCCAAATTTGATACAATTTCTCTTTTTCCAGCCTTAATAATGACCTAGAAAATGCTTCGTGAAGGCTGAAAACACAGCGCCGCGGGCAAAAATTTGTGAATTTTTTGCCAAAAACGCGCTTCAGTGACTCTAAAAATGGTTAGTTGGAGCAAAAAAAACAGCGCCGCAGGCAAAATTTGTTGATTTTTTTTGGACGAAAACGCGCCCAAAAGACTCCAAAATGGTCTGTAGGTGCGTAAAATACAGCGCCGCAGCCGAAATTTTTGACATTTGGACAATAAATGCTGCTCACAGGCCTGAAAAACACCTGGAGAAGTATGAGAAACACAATTCAGCCATATGGGTAACCTGCAGTCAGTGCAGGATTGACTAAACCTGAGGGGGGGGGGGGGGGTGGTCCTACTTTTCTTGCAGATTGACCGAAGCTGAGAGGGGGGGGGGTGAACCCTACCTACACCCTACCCAGTTACACCTATGTCGCCAGGGCCAACGATGGGCAAAAACTTGTCCTCCTGGCTCCTTTTCCGTCGTGGACACCTATGCAACTAAGCCACTTTGTCCCCCCCCCCCACCTCCGACCCTTTCCACCCAACTCTCACTTGCTTTTGACCCAACCTACACCTATTGAAGGGGGGGGGTGCATTAAGTGGGGAGGGGGCACGAAAAGTTACCCTCCACCTAGACCACACGTCGCCCCCTCCAGTCATAATTTCCAAACCCCCAGTTGTGCAGAAGCGCCCACCTATCGTCATACACTATGGAGGGGGGGGGGGACGAGAAATCATAGGTGCCCACGGACATTGGCCAGTGGTGGAGGGGTAAATCGCCACATTTTTTGAAGGCAGGGGGTGGGTAAATCGGCGTTTTCGGTATGGAGTTTTATACGTCGGAATTGCAGAAACCATGGTAGTTATTCGCCTCGGAGTGGACCAAAACGTGATCTAAACGCCATTTTTATGTACCATAAAAGCTGCAAAGTACTACAAAAAGACAGCGCCGCATGCACACTTTTTGCCATTTCTACAAGACAATTTGGCTTGAAGCTCCAGAAAATGAAAGCCAGGTGAGGGGTCGTCCCGAAAGTCTTTCGGGATAGGGCCTTCCAGGGGAGGGGTATACCCCCGCTCTATACCCCCCCCCCCTATACCCCCAGCGGGCACCTATGCGAGAAATTGTGTCTCCTCTCAATGCCTGCAGGTGGCCGAGTTGCGTCTGGAGGCGGCGTTGGCGGAGCACGATTGCGAGCTGCCCGTCTTCATGCGCGCCATCCGGCAGGCGCGCGTGCTGCTCTCGCACGAGGTGCTCGCTCAACTCGCCATCTACGAGCCCAGGAGCTTTCTGGTGCGTAGTACCCCCCCCCCCCCATAGGTGGGCTCAGGGAGTCTAGGGTGAGTTCACCCTCCCCTGGCTATAGCCGTCCCGCTTTTTTGGGGAAAGAGAGTCCACCCCCCCCCCCCCCGGCCATCGCCATCCCGGATAACTTGTGGGAAGAAACCCTCTCTCAATACAAAAAATGGGTTAAGATGCGTGTTTTTGTTTTATTTTCAGTGTAAGTGCCTGAAAAGTGCTATTTAGACCTTATTTTGCCCAATTTTGGACCGAAAAGAACCCATTTTACCCGTTATTACGGTTCAAAATGCTTCGTTTTGACCCTGGGCAGCGACATGGCCTAGTGGCAAAAAACCGGCCTCTTGCGCGCAAGGTCCTGGGTTCGATTCTTGATGGCGCCACTAGATCGAGGACTTCCCTTTCCATGGATTTTCTCGTGCCATCGCTGCCCTAGATTACAGATGGCGTTCTTCCGAAAGTCTTCCGCTAATTATACGGCTGTAGACGGGAATGCGTCATGGAGATGGGTAGGCTACATGGGCCATTGACGGCCTCCTAGCGTCGCCCCAAATCCAACAACAACCCCCCCCCCCCCTCCCTTGACCGTCCCACAATGTCCAATCCCGGACAACGGACATTTTATCCAGCACGGCTCTAGACCCCAACCCCAGAGACCCCTCTGACTTTTGGGCCAATCTACACCTATGGTACCTCCCCCACTCTTCCCGACCGATATATAGGTACTTTTTTGGTCAAAATGGGGTGTAAAGTGGTCGTAACCGTGAAAACACCAACCTTTACCCACTGTTGACTTTTTGAAAATTATCTTTTAAACTCTGGAAGTGGAAAGATAGTGGGCAGGGCAAACCCTACCCCGCCAGTAACAGGAATGCCCCCCTCCATGAACTTGGGTTGTGCACCCCATTGGCAACACCTTGGAGTCGCAGCCAGAAGAACGTACTTCCTTGGGTCGACAAATCTTGAGCACTGCTCGTATATAGCAACTAAATGCGTACCACTAAAGTAGAGGCTTTTGAGGCGTGTGTGCAACGTTTGTGTTCCAAATGTGAGTATCGCCTACAGATGTTCGCGCGTGCACACGACGCAACTACTTTTGGAGGCTCCCAGAGCCCGCATATGGGCGAATATGTCACAAATCTTCGTTCGAGGCGCTGTGTTTTTTGGTGTTTTCAGTGTTTTTTCTGTACCAAACCTATTTAGATTTTGGGTGGGGGTCTCCGGAGCAAAAAGTGGGGGGTAGCTGGCTATTTGTTGACTTATACTTATACTTATACTTTTTGGTCAAAAATGGGTATAAATAGGGTCTAAACAGTGTTATTTAGCTGTTTTATAACACTGAAAAACACCAAGATTTAGTCACTTTTTATCGTTTTAGACAGAGTAAACATCCCTTGGGAAAATTCTGGGGGGTCGGGGGGGGGGAGTTGGGTGGGTGTTGGAAAACTAGTGGGGGCCCCCCAAAGTCCCCCCCCCCCTTCCCAGTTACAGGTATGACAGGAAGGCGTCATGGATAAGGGTGTGCTGTATGGGCCATTGACGACCTCCTAGCGTTGCCCCTAATCCAACCAGTGGCGGCGTACATAGGGGCAGGGAGGGGCGGAGACGGAGTGCCCCCCCCCCCCTAACTTCTGGACTGCCCCCTGCAACTTTTTGCTCTCCATCATGTACGAGAGCTTGTGTTGTCTGTGTATAAGTGCATAACAAATTGCAAATGAAAAAACTTTGCTTGTGTACAGGCGAGTCCTTCACTGCCAGTCAAGATATTGGGGCAGAGCCCTAAAAACATGGCTGAAGGAGAGCGCAGCCTACTCAATAGCGCGCTTCACCCATTCTGGCGGCGTGTAGATAGGCGTTCTCTCTCATCATCGCACGCACTGCCCTCCCCCAAAAGCGCAGACATGCAAAGCTCGATGGGTGTTAGGAATTTGGTGAGATTTTTTGCAACAGGGTACCTACCTACCTCCTGTTTAAATTTGAGCTCAATGGGCAGAGACGAGGGCCGAAGGGGCGTATGTAAATTCTGCTGAATTTTACGCCAAAAAAATGAAGAAAACGACGTTCAACAGCCAATTTTCGCCTGCGGCGCAAGGTAGGTGTAGGGGACAAAACTTTGAAACAGCGCTGATTTTTAACAAAAAAGATGGGCATTTGCGGTGCACGTTTTGACGCGTCTGCCACAATTGATCTGGGATCAATTGCAAAAATCTGGGAATCATGGGAATGATCTGGGATCTACTCTGTGAGGTTCCCAAGGACTAGGGTAAAAAATTTACCCTAGTAAAAAATTTAAAAACCCTAGTAGGGCGCAGCAGAGTAAAAAATTTGCCTGCGGCGCTGGGTTTTCTGAGAAGGCGATGTCTGTAGGTACATAGGTGTACGTATTTTGCGTATTCATGTATCGAGCGTTTATTTCCTCTTCTTTTCAAAAAGGTGCCTGCCGCGCCTACTCCGCGTGCCAGCAGAGTAAAAAATTTGCCTGCGGCGCTGGGTTTTCTGAGAAGGCGATGTGGGTACATAGTCTTGCCCTCCCCGAAAAAATGTTCCTGGAACCACTCTGGTTATGCTGGCCTGTAGAGCTCCAACTTTTCAAACTGCCCCCTGTAACTTTTGGACTGTCCCCCCTAACTATGAATCCTGGCGCCGCCACTGAATCCAACACCAACATCCGTCTTTATCTACTCTACTCGTGTGTGGTGTGTCATCGTGATCATTGTCAGAGTCTTTGCGAGCTGTCGAAATCGCTGGCGCCGCAGTTGGACCGCCGCTTCCTGGACAAGCCGGGTCTCTGGGTGGAGCCCAAAGCCGTGGACGCCATCCGGCGCCTGCCGCGCATGCCTCAGAGGACCTTCCTCAAGCTGGGTCCCGCGCGGAGCTTCACCGAGAAGCCGAGACAGCTAGACCCTAGCGAGTACTGACACCTGATGACGTGATTCTCGTGGACGATCTTTGTCGTGTCGTGCTCAGAAAAAAGGAGAAAATGGGGGTGAGGGCTTTGGAAGGAAGAAAGTGGTGAATTGCTCAGAGTGCGGCGCCAGTGCGTCGTAATCGGAGCTGCAAACGGGTAATCGTCGTGGAGGTACGGTAGCGGCACTTCAGCAGCGGTAAATGCCTTCATACTTTTTTGCTACCTATTAGCACGTCGTGTCCATACATGTAACCGGGTTTTTGAAGTGGGGGGGGGGGGTCTGAGAGACTTCTGGGGGGGGGGGGCGTGGGGGGGGGGTACTCAGATTTGAAGAGGGAGGGGGGTCCCAGAAGGGAAAAAAATGTTCCAAAATAGTGTCTAAATAGGCACTTTTCAGTCAAAAATAGGTCAAAAATGCCTTAAAATAGGCTATAAATAGCGTTATTTAGCTGTTTTAAGGCCAAAATACACTGAGAAAGGCAAAAAGTACAGTACTTTGTACAATTGTTGGCAAGTTGGAAAACTTCAGGAAAATTCTGGGGGGGGGGCTGGGTAGGGGTTAAATTCCGGCTGGGGGCGGGCAACCCCCCCCCCCCAGCCCCCCCCCCCCCCAGTTACATGTATGGTCGTGTCGCATTCATTCACAGGCCTCGTCAATGAAGGCACACTGAAGAATATTTTCATTTGCTAGCCTCTTTCGGAAAAGACAACTCGACATTCAGCGTAATCTGTTAATGGGGTAGTGAACCTTAGGGACTTACCATGACGCACCGAATATTAGCCACGCTAATCCGCAGTTTCTTTCGTGTGCGCCACCCAGTGCGACGGTTTTATAATGATTATGCACTGTAAATACATTGATTAGCGCGTACGATTACGAATAAGTCCCATACTTGAAACCGTCGTGTTTTCGATTTCGGAGGTCCACGTTGCTCTAGCTTTTTCGGCAGCCCAGCTCGCTTGGATGCGATCTAGAGACCGGTTTCACACCTGGGCGTTTGCCGGTCCTTTAAGAAACACGAATTCTTTTAAATATTGAAATTAAAACTATAAAATTCCGCTCCAAATGAGTCAGATTCTTTTTGCCGTTTTGCTCGCCGCCTTCTCCACGCTGTCGGTCGGCCAGCGAGCGCCCGTTCAGGACGCGCACGCTCAGGCGCAGGGTGTGATGATTTGTCAGCCTTTATTTTTGTAATCTTTATTGGGAAAATTCGATTAATTCAGTGCCAGTGCCGGCGGCGGCGGCGCCAGTGCACGATGCAGGCTCAGTTGCACCTCAGGCGGCTGCTGCGCCGGTTGCGCCCCATCCCCAACAACAACAGCAGCTGCACCAGCAAGCACAGCAGCAGCCAAATTTGGGCGCCGCTCCGTAAGTTTGGCAGCTAACAAACACATTTAGGAACACGACGTAACCCGACCATTTAGAAAGTAGCGTACCGTAAACCCGATAATTAGCCACCGGTTGCTACTAATTGCTCAAATCGGCCCGCAGGATTATCGGCTATCGGTTATAATCGTCGGCTTTGTGCTAATTATTGGGGCTTATAAATACTAGGGTTGTATGCTGACGCGTGCGTTCACTCTGATTGGAAAGTAGGTGATGGGTGTAGAAAACTTTGTCTTGTGTTTACTGAAAAGTCACTGACACACTTGCGTCGTGCGCATACCACCTAGCCCTGCCTGGCCCCATTTCTACTCTCAAAAAACGCATATTCCTTTTCAACCTTGCAATGTCCCTGTCCTTTCCTTTTCTCACTTTCCAATGTGTCGCCGTCTGGCTGTCTGTCGGATTCTTTTCCGCATCGGTCTTGCGTCGTGCTTGCAGGGTAGCCTCCGTGGCGGGGGGCGTGGGCGCGGGGGGCGCCGGGCGCCCTGGGGGCGGCAGGGTAGCCGAGGAGCAGACGGCGAGCCGATTCTTCGACCACGCGGCCTGTCGTCGCGACGTGGACCGGCATTGCGGCGAGCAGAGGGGCCAGTCGGACGCGGCCGTCGTCGAGTGCCTCGAGAACGTGGGTCGGAACGAGGCCACCACCCTAGCGGGCTCCTGCGAGCACCTCGTCTGGGAGTTCAAGGTGAGGTCTGGGTTGTGCTCCTGCGTGCGTGCGTGTTCGCGTGCGTGCGTGCGTGTGCGCTTCTGTGCGTGCGCTCATGCGTGCGTACGTGCTTGCGTGCGTGCGAGTGCGTGCTCCCTCGCGTGCGTGCGTGCGTGCGTGCGTGCGTGCTGCTCGTGTGCGTGCGTGGGCGGCGCGTGAGTGCATGCGCGCGCACGCGCGTGCGTGCTTGCGTGCGTGCTCGCTCGCGTACGTGCGTGCGTGCGTGCGTTCCTGCGCGCGTGCGTGCGTGCGTGCGTGCTCGCGTTCTCGCCTTCCAGCCTACACTCGCACTCGCGCCAATATATTCGCCCACCCTCTACAGGTGAACATGACGAAGGACGAGCGCGTGAAGATAGCCGCGCAGACGTACTGCCAGAAGGAGCTGACGCAACCAGCGTTGGCGGAGTGCCAAGCGCCCACCGTACACCGGTTCCAGGGACACTTCTTGAGCTGCCTCGTCGATCACATGGTTAGTCGTCCGTCGCGCAGGTCGTTTTTTTGCGTGAAACCTGTAGCTTGCCCCCCCCCCCCCCTGCTGTCGCGGACCATACATGTAACTGGGAGGGGGGTTGCCACCCACCCACCCACTCGGAATTTTACCCCTCCCCAGCCCCCCCCCCCCCCCCCAGAATTCTTCGAAAGTTTTCCAACTTGTCTACAACTGTAAAAAGTAGTGTATTTTTCATCTTTTTCAGTGTTTTTGACCATAAAAAAACAGCTAAATAACGCTATTTATAGCCTATTTTAACCTATTTTTGACCCAAAAGTGCCTATTTTGGTACACTTTTTTACCCTCTGACACCCCCTCCCTCTTCAAATCTGCTTACCCCCCCCCAGAATGGTCTCCAACCCTCCCCCCCCCCCACTTCAAAAACCCGGTTACACATGTATGTCGCTGACCCAGTGTCTTTGGCGCCAATACGTTTGCGTCTCTAGACAGGAAGGCGTCATGGAGATGCGTACGCTATGTGGGCCATTGACGGCCTCCTAGCGTCGCCCGCAATCGCAATCCACCAGTCCATCCATAACGTGACAACCAGTCCTCTTTCCTGTCGCTGCCCTAGATTACTGTTGGGGTTCTCCCGAACGTCTTTGGCTAATTTTCTGGTGGCTCTAGACGGGCCAAGCCCCCATGGAGATGGGTGCGCTGTGTATGGGCTACTTGACTGCCTCCTAGCGTTGCCCTTGATCCAACAACCAACAACAGCGTCTACCACCCCGTTCAGACGGAGATGCCAGCCGAGGGCCAGTGCCGCTGGTTCCTGGCGCGCATGGCTCGGCTCGCCTTCACCGACTTCCGTCTCGTGGGCCCTTTCGTGGAGCGGTGCGCCGCAGCGGTGCGCGAGGCGCAGTGCGGCAGTATCGACATCGCCCGGCCCGAGCGCGAACTGCGCGTCGCCCACTCGCAAGGCGACACCATGGAGTGCCTCATCGAGTGGCTCGTGGAGAAGCAGAAGGCGCTGGCCGGCAAGCCCGAGCAGCTGAAGCAGATGATCGACGAGGCGTGTCAGCACGAGATGATGCGCGTCGCCGAGCTCCAGGCCGAGGACTTCCACCTCGACAGGCCGCTCTTCTTCAGCTGTCGCGCCTCCAGGTGCGCGGGCGTGCGTGTGTGCGTGCCTGCGCGTGCGCGGGTGTCATACAGATGAAACCCTCCCTGTGTTTTCTAGAGTTTTCTCATAAAGTCAGAAGTGACAGGTTCTTTCCGCCAAAAAGGATCTATCTAGATCTCGCCACCTCCCCCCCCCCCCGTTCGATGTACCATCCCCCACTCGAACTGACCCTCTGAATTGACCGTATGGTGCTGTGCGTGGGTGCGTGCGTGCGCGGCCCACACACCCTACTGTAGGACTAATTGTCTAGTGTAGTGTAGTGTAGTGACAATTCCGGCTCGTTAGGGGAGCCAGCCCTCCAGGATCGGGCCGACTGGCTCTCATCTCTCACTGTAGCAGCGTTCAATGGTGTGACTACAGCAGGGAGGGCCCCCGCGATCATAGAAAGTGGCCCACCCCAGGGTTGCACAATTTAAAAAAAAAAGTTTTTTTTTTAAAAAAAAAAATTTTTTTTTTTAAAAAAAAAAAACTTGGATTTTTTTTTAAATTAAAAAAAAATATTTTCCCTGTTTTTGGGCAAAATTTAGCTTTTGAGTGGCAAAAAGGCGTTTAAATGGTGTTTAGATGGTACAATTAGTAGTTATTCATGCATAAACTTGCTTATTAGCACCAAAACCAAGCTCTTTTTGGGGTTCCCAACTGGTTCCCAACATAGTGCGATACCGTACACGACCATTTAGAGGCAGCGGCTTTGTCACCATTTGACTAAAACGATGCTAAATACGCTTCTAAAGGCTTTAGGGAAGCACTAGTACTTGTGTTTGACACTCTAATAGGCTAAAAGTATCTTATAGTACAGGTATTTGGCGCCAATGATGGCTCCTAAGTCAATTTAAAAAAAAAACTTGAAATTTTTTTTTTTTATGCAACCCTGGTCCACCCACCCAGAAGCAGACCTATCAACGACTGTCTTCAGGGAGATCCTATGTCGCGACGTGCAGACGGGCGACGGCCGCGTGCTCCAGTGCCTCCAACAGAACAAGAACAGTCCCAAGATGGCGCCCGAGGCGAATATCGATTGATTTTATCGATTTTTTCCGCTTTTTAGAACATTCTTCCTTCAGTGTCGCGAGCGACTGAACCTGCGCGCGCAGCTGATGGGCAGGGACTACAAGATGGCCCATCCCCTGACGAGCGGCTGCCACCAGGAGCTGACCAGCTCCCAGTGCCTGCCGCGGTTGGACGAGGCGCCCAACCACTTCCATCTCTCCTACGTCGTCCTCTGTCTCGAGAACGCCGTCAAGACCAACAACTTCCAGTGGGCAACGGGCGCGCGCGCACTGGCACGCACGCACCGACACGCACGCACGCACGTACCGACACGCGCTGGCATGCACGCACAGACACGCACTGGCACGCACTGGCACGCACGCACTGGCACGCACGCACAGGCACGCACGCACTGTCACGCACGCACGCACGCACCGAACCGGCACGCACGCACGCACCAACACGCACGCACCGACACGCACCGACACACACCCACGCACGCACCGACACACACGCACGCACCGACACGCACGCACTGACACGCACGCACGCACAGACACGCACTGGCACGCGCGCACCGACATGCACGGACACACGCACGTCGGTTTCAGACTGTCTGCCAAATGCCAGGAAGAGGTGCGCTCGCACCGCGAACTGATCATGAACGACTTCCGACTCAGCCCGGAAGTGGTCATGAGCTGTGCAGGGGTGCGTGCTTTGTTTTTTTGTCGATTTTTTTCTATTTCTTCAATCAATGTACTGTAGGTACTTGATGGCTGGTTGCGCTTGCAGGAGATTGGTAAACAGTGCCAGAACGAGGTGAACGGTGGCACTCTGCACTGCCTCATGCGTCTGGGCAAGGAGCAGAAGCTGGGACCCCAGTGCCTGCAGCAGATCCAGTACACGCTCAAGGTGCGGGTGTTTGTTGGAAAAAGTTTTTTTTTAATTAAATTTTTTTAATTTTTTTTCAGGTGGCGGACGTGGACTCGAACTACAGAGTGGACAGGGTGCTGCAGGCGGCCTGCAAGGAAGTTTTAGAGCAGCGCTGCGCCGCCGACCAGTCGGGTGGGTATCCATTTTTTGCGCCACCGTAGCCCTTACAATTACCACTCCGCCCCCCTTAATTGGCCCTTCTGTTCGAAGTAGCCAGACCCCTCTCCCTCGTGTCTGTCGGTTTATTAGCCCCCCGTCCCCTAAATATGCCAGATTTCAGTGCTTGGCTGGGGGCGTAACCACCCCAGTATTTTCCAACCCCAGGATTTTCACCCTGTCTAAAGCGATATCATTAGGGCGTAAATGTGCTTGTCAGTGTTATATGACCATAGAGCAGCTGAATAACACTGTTTAGACCTTCTTTGGACCCATTTTTTTTACCAAAAAGTGCCTATATGGGTGAAAAATGGTCAACTACCCTTACGTTTTGCCCTCACCCCCCCCCCCCAAAGTGCCGCCCGCCCCCGCATCGATCAGAGCCGGTTACGGGTACTTGGTACTTTTTGACTAGGTGTTGTGTTGTGTTGTGTGTAATTAGCCTGGCGAATCAAATTAACGCCCCGGGGAGGGCCAATTAGGCTAATTAATCTCGCAGAGGATGGCGTGCTGAGCTGCCTCATGCGCCATCTGGACGACGCGGGGACGCCGCAGCAGTGTCGGGACCGACTCTTGGAAATCGAGTATTTCGTCGCGAGGGACTGGTCCCTGGACGCGCACCTCTACGTCGCCTGCAAGAAGGACGCGCAGACGAAGTGCAACGCCCCCGACCGCTGGCACGCGACCGCCGGAGGGGGCCGGCCCGCGGCTGTGGGGCCCGAACCAGGGCCCCAGGTCCTCGCCTGCCTCTATAGGCACGCCTACGACGCGGACAAGGTCAAACAGCAACAGGTAATTTTGCGTGTTTTTTTTGTGACTTTTGTTTCCAGAGAGCGTGACTGGGTGCAGTGGCGTAGCCAGGGGGGCGCTTGCCCGTCCCAAAATTTTCAGAGACCCGATTTTTTCCAAAGGGGGTTCCCGATTCCCGATTCCAAAATTTTCAGAGACCCTTACGACAATTCCCGGTTAGACACAAACAGCAGTCTTGCTCTTCCCAAATCCAAATCCTGGCTACGCCACTGACTGGGTGAATTGCTCGAGTGAGCGACTAGCGAAGTAGTTTCGATCCTCCTCCCCCCCCCCCCCTCTTCTCGTTAGTCGTTACCGTTACGGTTACCATAGCCCCCGGGGCAGCGTATGGTCTAGTGGTAGAGAATCGGCCTCTTGCGCGCAAGGTCCTGGGTTCGGTTCTTGATGGAGCCACTAGATCGAGACTTCCCTTTCCGTGGATTTTCTCGTACCGTTGCTGTCCAATAGGTTACAGATGGCGTTCTTCCGAATGTCTGGCTAATTGTGCTGCTCTAGACGGGAAGGCGTTATGGAGATGGGTATGCTATATGGGCCGTCATTGACGGCCTCCTAGCGTTGCCCCTAATCCAGCAACAACAATAACAAAGCCGTAGCCCTTCCAGTTTTCGCGGTAGACGAATAATGACCGTTTAGAGCAGTCTCCATGTTGCCTACCTACTTAGCGGCGAATGAACGTGTTTCGCTCTTTTGACTAGTAACTTATATCGGTGACGCAACGTTCGTAAGGCGTCGTCGGTTCCGAATGAACGTACGAGTAGACGAGCTTCGTTTGCCTCCTTGTCTTTCGCGGCTTATGGAGTGTCGTATGTTTTTAAGTTCGTGCCGGTGCGCGCGTGCGTGCGTGCCGGTGCGCGCGTGCGTGCGTGCCGGTGTGCGCGTGCGTGCGTGCCGGTGCGTGCGTGCGTGCGTGGCGGTGCGCGCGTGCGTGCGTGTCGGTGCGTATGTGCTGTGCGTGCCGGTGCGCGTGTGCTGTGCGTGCCGGTGCGCGCGTGCGTGCGTGCCGGTGCGCGCGTGCGTGCGTGCGGGTGCGCGCGTGCGTGCGTGCCGGTGCGCGCGTGCGTGCGTGCCGGTGCGCGCGTGCGTGCGTGCCGGTGCGCGCGTGCGTGCGTGCCGGTGCGCGCGTGCGTGCGTGCCGGTGCGCGCGTGCGTGCGTGCCGGTGCGCGCGGGCGTGCGTGCGTGGGGGTGCGTGCGTGCGTGCGTGCCGGTGCGTATGTGCTGTGCGTGCCGGTGCGCGCGTGCGTGCGTGCCGGTGCGCGCGTTCGTGCGTGCCGGTGCGCGCGTGCGTGCGTGCCGGTGCGCGCGTGCGTGCGTGCCGGTGCGCGCGTGCGTGCGTGCCGGTGCGCGCGTGCGTGCGTGCGGGCGGTGCGCGCGTGCGTGCGTGCCGGTGCGCGCGTGCGTGCGTGCGTGCCAGTGCGCGCGTGCGTACGTGCGTGCCAGTGCGCGCGTGCGTGCGTGCGTGCCGGTGCGCGCGTGCGTGCGTGCTGGTGCGCGCGTGCGTGCGTGCGTGCCGGTGCGCGCGTGCGTGCGTTCAGGTGCGCGCGTGCGTGCGTGCCGGTGCGCGCGTGCGTGCGTGCCGGTGCGCGCGTGCGTGCGTGCGTGCCGGTGCGCGCGTGCGTGCGTGCCGGTGCGCGCGTGCGTGCGTGCCGGTGCGTGCGTGCGTGCGTGGCGGTGCGCGCGTGCGTGCGTGCCGGTGCGTATGTGCTGTGCGTGCCGGTGCGCGCGTGCGTGCGTGCCGGTGCGCGCGTGCGTGCGTGCGTGTGGTGCGTATGTGCTGTGCGTGCCGGTGCGCGTGTGCTGTGCGTGCCGGTGCGCGCGCGCGTGCGTGCCGGTGCGCGCGTGCGTGCGTGCCGGTGCGCGCGTGCGTGCGTGCCGGTGCGCGCGTGCGTGCCGGAGCGCGCGAGCGTGCCGGTGCGCGCGTGCGTGCGTGCCGGAGCGCGCGTGCGTGCGGGCCGGTGCGCGCGTGCGTGCGTGCGTGCGTGGCGGTGCGCGCGTGCGTGCGTGCCGGTGCGTAGGTGGTGTGCGTGCCGGTGCGCGCGTGCGTGCGTGCCGGTGCGCGCGTGCGTGCGTGCCGGTGCGCGCGAGCGTGCGTGCGGGTACGAGCGTGCGTGCGTGCCGGTGCGAGAGTGAGTGCGTGCGTGGCGGTGCGCGCGTGCGTGCGTGCCGGTGCGTATGTGCTGTGCGTGCCGGTGCGCGCGGGCGTGCGTGCCGGTGCGCGCGTGCGTGCGTGCCGGTGCGCGCGTGCGTGCGTGCCGGTGCGCGCGTGCGTGCGTGCGTGCCTGTGCGCGCGTGCGTGCGGGCGTGCCGGTGCGCGCGTGCGTGCGTGCGTGCCGGTGCGCGCGTGAGTGCTTGCCGGAGCGCGCGAGCGTGCGTGCGTGCCGGTGCGCGCGTGCGTGCGTGCCGGTGCGCGCGTGCGTGCGTGCCGGTGCGCGCGTGCGTGCGTGCCGGTGCGCGCGTGCGTGCGTGCGTGGCGGTGCGCGCGTGCGTGCGTGCCGGTGCGCGCGTGCGCGTGCGTGCCGGTGCGTGCGTGCGTGCGTGGTGGTGCGCGCGCGCGCGTGCGTGCGTGCCGGTGCGTATGTGCTGTGCGTGCCGGTGCGCGTGTGCGTGCGTGCTGGTGCGCGCGTGCGTGCGTGCCGGTGCGCGCGTGCGTGCGTGCCGGTGCGCGGGTGCGTGCGTGCCGGTGCGCGCGTGCGTGCGTGCCGGTGCGCGCGTGCGTGCGTGCCGGTGCGCGTGTGCGTGCCTGCCGGTGCGCGCGTGCGTGCCGATGCGCACATGCCGGTGCGTGCGTGCGTGCGTGCATGCCGGTGCGCGCGTGCGTGCGTGCCGGTGCGCGCGTGCGTGCGTGCGTGCCGGTGCGCGCGTGCGTGCGTGCGTGCCGGTGCGCGCGTGCGTGCGTGCCGGTGCGCGCGTGCGTGCGTGCCGGTGCGTGCGTGCGTGCGTGGCGGTGCGCGCGTGCGTGCGTGCCGGTGCGTATGTGCTGTGCGTGCCGGTGCGCGTGTGCGTGCGTGCCGGTGCGCGCGTGCGTGCGTGCCGGTGCGCGCGTGCGTGCGTGCCGGTCCGAGCGAGCGTGCGTGCCGGTGTGCCCGTGCGAGCGTGCCTGTGCGTGCGTGCGTGCGTGGCGGTGCGCGCGTGCGTGCGTGTCGGTGCGTATGTGCTGTGCGTGCCGGTGCGCGAGTGCGTGCGTGCCGGTGCGCGCGCGTGCGTGCGTGCCGGTGCGCGCGTGCGTGCGTGCCGGTGCGCGCGTGCGTGCGTGCCGGTGCGCGCGCGTGCGTGCGTGCCGCGGTGCGCGCGTGCGTGCGTGCCGGTGCGTGCGTGCGTGCGTGCCGGTGCGCGCGTGCGTGCGTGTCGGTGCGTATGTGCTGTGCGTGCCGGTGCGCGTGTGCGTGCGTGCCGGTGCGCGCGTGCGTGCGTGCGGGGGGGAGCGAGCGTGCGTGCCTGCCGGAGCGGGCGTGCGTGCGTGCTGGTGTGCGCGTGCGTGCGTGCCGGCGCGGGCGTGCGTGCGTGCGGGCGCGCGCGGGCGTGCGTGCGTGTCGGTGCGCGCGTGCGTGCGTGCGTGCCGGTGCGCGCGTGAGTGCATGCCGGTGCGCGCGTGCGTGCGTGCGTGCCGGTGCGCGCGTGCGTGCGTACCGGTGCGCGCGTGCGTGCGTGCCGGTGCGCGTGTGCGTGCGTGCCGGTGCGCGCGTGCGTGCGTGCCGGTGCGCGCGTGCGTGCGTGCCGGTGCGCGCGTGCGTGCGTGCCGGTGCGCGCGTGCGTGCGTGCCGGTGCGTGCGTGCGTGCGTGGCGGTGCGCGCGTGCGTGCGTGCCGGTGCGTATGTGCTGTGCGTGCCGGTGCGCGTGTGCGTGCGTGCCGGTGCGCGGGTGCGTGCGTGCCGGTGCGCGCGTGCGTGCGTGCAGGTGCGCGCGTGCGTGCGTGCCGGTGCGAGCGTGCGTGCGTGCCTGTGCGCGCGTGCGTGCGTGCCGGTGCGAGCGTGCGTGCGTGGCGGTGCGCGCGTGCGTGCATGTCGGTGCGTATGTGCTGTGCGTGCCGGTGCGCGTGTGCGTGCGTGCCGGTGCGCGCGTGCGTGCGTGCCGGTGCGCGCGTGCGTGCGGTGCCGGTGCGCGCGTGCGTGCGTGCCGGTGCGCGCGTGCGTTCGTGCCGGTGCGTGCGTGCGTGCGTGCCGGTGGGCGCGTGCGTGCGTGCGTGCCGGTGCGCGCGTGCGTGCGTGCGTGCGTGCCGGTGCGCGCGTGCGTGCGTGCCGGTGCGCGCGTGCGTGCGTGCGTGCCGGTGCGCGCGTGCGTGCGTGCCGGTGCGCGCGTGCGTGCGTGCCGGTGCGCGTGTGCGTGCGTGCCGGTGGGCGTTTGCTTGCGTGCCGGTGTGCGCGTGCGTGCGTGCCGGTGCGCGCGTGCGTGCGTGCCGGTGCGTGCGTGCGTGCGTGCCGGTGCGTGCGTGCGTGCGTGGCGGTGCGCGCGTGCGTGCGTGACGGTGCGGAGGTGCTGTGCGTGCCGGTGCGCGTGTGCGTGCGTGCCGGTGCGCGCGTGCGTGCGTGCCGGTGCGCGCGTGCGTGCGTGCCGGTGCGCGCGTGCGTGCGTGCCGGTGCGCGCGTGCGTGCGTGCCGGTGCGCGCGTGCGTGCGTGCCAGTGCGCGCGTGCGTGCGTGCGTGCCGGTGGGCGCGTGCGTGCGTGCCGGTGCGTGCGTGCGTGCGTGCCGGTGCGCGCGTGCGTGCGTGCGTGCCGGTGCGCGCGTGCGTGCGTGCGTGCCGGTGCGCGCGTGCGTGCGTGCCAATGCGTGCGCGCGTGCCGGGGCGTGCGCGCGTGCCGGTGAGCGCGTGCGTGCGTGCCGGTGCGCGCGTGCGTGCGTGCCGGTGCGCGCGTGCGTGCCGGTGCCCGCAATGCGTCCAGGCGTGCCGGTACCTGCGTGCGTGCGTGGTGGTGGTGCCTGCGTGCGTCCCAGTGCCTGCATGCGTGCTGTGCGTGCGTGCGTGCGTGCCGTCGCGCGCACCACCACCCCTCGCCAGCAATTGCAGCTGTCGACGACGTGCCGTTCCGAGGTGATGCGCGTCGTGCGGGAGCGCGCGGCGCGGGTGGAGCTGCTGCCGGAGCTGGCTGGCGCCTGTCACGACTTCTTGGTGGCCGAGTGCCGCGAGCACACGGAGAAGGGCGAGGAGATGGACTGCCTCCAGGAGAGGGTGGAGGACGACTTGGAGGGCTTCAAGAGCCAACACCCCAAGTGCTACAAGGCCGTGGTGGAGTACACGGCCATGGAGAGCGTGGACATCCGCCTGAAGAAGGCCCTCGTCAAGGCCTGCCAGCCCGTCATCTCCAGCCATTGCGATGTGAGAATCCGTAACGACTGACCACACCGTATCCGTACTGACCACTGGGTTGACCATACATAGGTGTAACTGGGTAGGGTGTAGGTAGGGTTCACCCCCCCCCCCTTCAGCTTCGGTCAATCCTGCACGAAAAGTAGGATCACCTCCCCCCCCCCAGCGTTGGTCAATGCTGCACTGACTGCAGGTTACCCCTATGGCTGAATTGTGCTTCTCATACTCCCCCAGGTGTTTTTCAGGCCTGTGAGCTTATTTAATAGTCCAAATGTCAAAAATTTCGCCTGCGGCGCAGTATTTTACGCTCCCACAGACCATTTTGGAGTCTTTTGAGCCTTCGTTTTTGGCCAAAAATCACTAATTTTTGCCTGCGGCGCTGTGTTTTCACGAAGCATTTTCTAGGTCATTATTGAGGCTGGAAAAAGAGAAATTGTATCAAATTTGGCCGTGCAGGTCAACCCCAGCGACTTTTGAAAAATCCCGGATTCACCCCCCCCCCTCAGCTTCGATGGCCAGTTACACTTCTGGGGTTGACCCCACCCACACAAATCACTGAACTTTAAAAAATGCGTCCCCCAGAAAGGGTTTGAAATCCCCTCCCAGGTCCTGTTCCCGATTACTGGTTTACGGCGGTGTCTGTACTCTGTAGTTACTGGGTGGGCAAATGGCTCATGGAGAGGTTTGGGGAAGGGGGTCCTGTAACCGTGTCAAGTCGGATGTGAGGGCCGGGGTGGATACGCGTAAACGACCCTTTGTGCTGGGGTATGTCCAGAAACCAGTATGACGCACTTTTTTACCAAGATAGGGCCCCGTTCGCTCCTTTTTTCGAAGTAGGGTCTAAACAGTATGCTTTGGCGAGTGTCAATGGAGCGTTTCTTTTCCAGCACCTGTCAGACAAGGACATTGGTCATTTCGACGTCATGGACTGCCTCGTGCGACACCGCCACAGCAAGGAGATGAACCAGCGCTGTCTGGGCTACGTCAACCACTTCGAACTGGTGCTGCGGATTTAATGACTTTAATTGGAAAAATTCCGCGAATTTTCCTCTCTTTTCTCAGCTAAAATTGACCGACTTCAAGCTGAGTCCCGCCTTCAAGAAGGCCTGCGCCAAGGACGTGAAGACGCTCTGCGCGAACGAGGCGCAAGACAAGTCCGTCTCCCATTTTCTATTTAAATATTTGGTGACTTTATTCATTTAATGGCCTTGCAGACAGTCGCTGGTGCAGTGTCTCAGCGAGGTCGCGTTCCGCGAGGCAGTGCTTGGACCGGATGAGGCCGATCAGGGGCACAAGCTGAGCGAAGCCTGCAAAAAACAGCTCAAAGTCGAGTACATCGGCCTGAAAGAGGTGGGGGATGCATGACGCATTCCCCTCCCGATTCCCCCTCCCGAAATCGCAAACCTAGGGGCAAAGAGCAGGGCGGGAAGGGAAGAAACGCGCTTAGTGGACCTACTTTTTCGCATAATTCTTGCAGGTGGTCGAAAAGCCATTTTGTGCCAACAACAACAGCCATTTTATGTGCTAAGTTATCGAAAATGGGCCGATCCGATCGAGTGCCCAAACCACTGCACAAGCGGCCCAGCGTGCGTAATTTTCAACAGTTCTGAAAACGCACAATTTCCCCGCCCTCCGAAAAAGTTTTTGGGTCCGGGACTGGCCCTCGCGCGCACGCACGCACGCACGCACGCACGCACGCACGCACGCACGCACGCACGCACGCACCGGCACGCACGTTGTCCAATCGCAGCTGCCAGCGAAGGAGAAAACGAGCGGCGTGTTCAAGCGCTGCAAGGCCGACATTCGCAAGCTCGAATGCTTCGAGGACGGAGACGCCGTAGAGGACGTTCGTCGAATTTTTGGATTTTTACTTTGTTTAAAATGTTTGTGACCTTTTTTGTAACGCAGGGCAGGGCAGAAGGCGCAGTTTTTCGAGCATAGCGGGAAGTGTGGGATTGCGAAAAAGCGACACCAATAATTTCTCTTTAAAAAAATGGATATTATATTCGGACCCTAAAACGTTCGTATGCATGTCGCACTTATGCGCATGAAAACGCACTTCTGCGCATTTGTCGAAATTTCACCATCCCCATATTGCCTAATTATAAAAAGTGACTCATTGGACGTGAGGATTCATGAAAAAATACCGCTGGATGTACAGAAAATCACTTTTTAAATTACTCCGTCTCTGAAGGTTCTGGAGTGCCTGCGCGAGGCCGAGCCTAGCGAGCTGGAGGACGATTGCCGCGCGTTCGTGTTCGGCAAGGAGAAGATGGAGGCGGCGGACAACAGTCTCGACACGGAGCTCTACAAGGAGTGCGACGTCGAGATCGACAAGTACTGCGCCGACGAGCGCCCAGAACGAGTCGTCAAGTGCCTCAGGGTCCGTGAGAAGTGTGGACCCCCCCCCCCACCCCACCCTGGCTTCTGCGGTTATTGCCAATAGCTGCATTTTTACCCCCTCCCCCCATACATGTAACTGGGGAGTTGGGGGGGGGGGGTTACCACCCACCCACTCGGAAGTTTACCCCCCGCCCCCCAGCCCTCCCCCCAGAATTTTTCTGAAGTTTTCCAAGTTGTCTACAGGGTGTATCAAAACTATATGCACCCCCCTAGGGAAATACTGGTTATTTAGCTGAAATTTAGCATAGATGTAGGACCAACAAAAATACATGACCAAATTAAATTTCATGAAAAACGAACAACCGAGCATCGAGATATGAGCAATTATCCAAGGTACAGTAAAAAATGCTTGTCAGTTTGCGTAAAAAACATCACTGCGTGTTTTATGGCAACAATTTCTCGCTGAATGATAAAGAATTGTTTTAAGCGAGTGTCGGGGTCATGTCGCGCTTACAAAAGGTTAACAATACTGACCAAGTGCGTCTGTCTCATCGATGAACTTTCCGAATGGCACGCGACCCAGGTGCACAGTTCATCACCAGAAAATGGGTGGCTCAGATGCTGAAGCGATCGAAACGTTGGATCACCGAGCACTGGAATGGAGAGCTGCATGACTTGGCCATCACTGACCGATCCGACGCCGGCCGACAACTGCTGGTTCGCCAAGAAACGGGTGAAGTGGTGACAGCAAGTCGAAATCGCAAACTGCCAAGATTTCTCGCTGTACCTTGGATGATTGCTCATATCTCGACGCTCGGTTGTTCGTTTTTCACGAAATTTTATTTGGTCATGTATTTTTGTTGGTCCTATATCTATGTTAAATTTCAGCTAAATCCGTCCAACCAGTATTTCCCTAGGGGGGGGGGGGTGCATATAGTTTTGATACACCCTGTACAACTATAGATTAGGTACACTTTTTAAGCCTCTGACACCCCCCTCCCTCTTCAAATCTGCTTACCCCCCAGAATGGTCTCCGACCCTCCCCCACATCAAAAACCCGGCCCGGCCCATGCTCATCCCTACTGTCCAGACGGCTCCGACCATGTCCCAGCACACAAATGACGTCATTCGGTCTGAGGCATGCATAGTGGTCACGAGGGCCGCCACAGACACAGAAGAAGAACGCCACATATGTTCTACGGCAAGGATGACCAGAGAAAAATGTACTGAAAGGGATAGTTCTCAATAGTGTGTCCCTCGAGAATTGAACCCTGGACCTTGCGATCATGAGTCCCAGTCTCTACCACTAGGCCACCTCTCGTCGGTCTCGGTCTCGGTCTCAGGCCAGTCTTCCCTGTTTGGCATGCGAAGACCGAGACCGAGACCGATGGGAAGACCGTGAATTTTGAATCATCCTGCCTCCTCTGCCGCTCTCGCGTCCGCGACAGGAGGTGGGGGGGGAGGGGCATATTCCCCCTCTAGGTCCGCCAAATCACAACCCCCCGACTATCTACCGCGCGACACAATGCTCGATTTTGCTTCCAGCGCCACCAGGCGGCTCCGGACATGTCGAGCGGTTGTCAAAAGCTGCTGACGGCGCGGCTGCGGGAGCGCGCTCGCGACATCCGCCTGCGGCCGCAGCTGCACGCCTTCTGCAAGGCGGACCTCAAGGGCCTCTGCCCCAACGAGTGGCAGCTTCTGCAGAAGCAGCGGAACGAGCCGATGGAGGGCGCGGCCGTGAGCTGTCTCCGTCAGCAGATCGTGGAGCACGAGGCGCAGCTGGCGCCCGCCTGTCTGGAGCGCCTCAAGGAGATCATCGTCGCCTCTGAGGTGGACCCGCAGCTCGACCCGCCCTTCTACAAGGCCTGCAAGCCCGCCATACACAAGTTCTGCACGAAGGAGCTGCTGCACGCGACCGGTGAGCCGGGCCCGCCTGTGCCTGGCAGCGTGCGCGCGTGCGCATGACTGCCGGAGTGCGTCCCACTCGATGCGAGCGTGCCGCTGCGTGCGTGTCGTTGGTTTGTGTGCGGACCGCTTCTATGATGTGGCTGACTGCAGCCCCCTCCCCCAGGATCGGGCTGACTGGGTCTCATCTCTCACTGGCAGCAGTCGATTGTGGCCAGAGAGAGGCCCCGCGATCATAGAAGCGGCCCACACGCAAACAAACAAACAAACCGTTAGCTCGTGTGTCGTGTCAGTTGCGTGTCGACGCGATGCTCTGGTTCAGGTCACGAGACGATCGTGGAGTGCCTCAAGGCGACCTGGCAGAAGCACGGCCTCGGTCCCGACTTTCACGGCTGCAAGGTCGAGATGGCCCGCCGAATGTCCGAGGTCCTCACGGACCTCCATCTCGACCCGGAACTCAACGAGGCCTGCGAGCTGGACGTCAAGCGCTACTGCTCCGACCTCAAGCCCGGCAAGGGCAGGGGTGCGTGCGTTTTCCCCCCAAAGCAATTATCGATTTTTTGCTTGTTTTCTCGTAATTGTCATGGACCCTCCATTAGTGACCCTCCCGCCCGCTATCCTTTCAACCTCTCCTTCCACTGTTGGGGGGAGGCACTACTGGAGGGGGTACTACACTTTCCTGGGGCACTATTATTGGAGGATTGACGGTATCGATTTTTCTGCCGCCGCAATTATCGATTTTTTTTTTTTGCAGTGATGCGCTGCTTGTTGGACGGCCTCGAGAGCACGAACGCGAAGCTGACGCACGCCTGCCAGGCGAAGCTCGCGGACCGCCGCTCCCTGTGGAAGTGGGCACAGGTGCGCTGGGCACCCACCCATGCACGCACGCACGCGCTCGGGCACGCACCACGCGCAGGCACGCACGCACGCACGCACGAACGCCTGCGCGTCGATGGCAGGTAGAGGAGGGCCGCGCGCTGGTGGTACCCGAGTCCTTCTCGGAGGTGGTGGGCCAGATGATGGCCTCCTCGAGTCGCAACTATTTCCTGACCGTTCTCGTCTTCGTCACCCTCGCCATCTTCGCCTGGGGCTGCTGTCTCGGCAGGGTCTCCAGGAGGCTGCGCCGAGAGCTCAAGACCAAGTAGAGAGGAACGAAAACCAGTCGAAGAAGAGGGATAAATAAATGAATTATTATTGCTCGCAGAGTGGTGTCGAAGCAAGACCTAGACCTAGCGCGACTGTGTGCACGATTACGGACGTCAAAAAGCGAGCGACGCTTTTTCACTGGCCGGGTGATCCGCCCACGCTCTCTTTCTGTTCAAGTTTTATGGCTCGCATCTGTGTTCCCAACCTTCTGTCGGCAGTTCCACGTTTCGATCGCTCTCTTTTTTTTTTGTCACCAGCCCCGTTCGCTTTCTGTTGTGCCGTTGTTGTTGTTGTATCGGCCTTCTGCACGCACGCACGCACGCACGCACGCACGCATTCGGTGTGTTAAGTATGATGATACGTGAGTGATTGTCGAATGAGCGACAACACTGTTGAGTTTGTTGTCGCTCGCCGAGTCGTCGTTGTGAACGGAACAGGCAGTGTTGCTGCTCTTCTGTCTCGCGTCTGGTGAAGGCGGCACAATATGAACGTCCGTCACCTCAATCGCATTTTCCGCCTACCGTAATCCAATCCATTTGGGTCATGGAAAACGCCGCGTGCTGTTTGAGAGCATTGGACGACCCATTTGAGAGCAATTCTAGCAGTCCCATGTATGGTGTGACCTACACCGTCATCTCCGTACGACGAGTAACTGCTCAGCAGATCTGACTGTAAACGATCTCTAGGTGGTAGTGTACTACCGTAGTCTCATGCGCCAAATACCGTTCTCCGCTGAACACGAGTGTACAACAAATATTCCAATCAACGCGTCACTGCTACGAATCAATCAACGAGTGTCGACTACGCCGTTCTAGCTCTCCATCTGCCCGACGTGGGAGAGGCGTCGTCGTCGCGCCAGGCGCGCCGCGGTCGTCTCGTAGAGGCGGCGGCGGTCCTGCCGACGGCACGGTCTGGAGCACGGTCGTTGGCAGTGGTCGTAGAAGGTTTGTCGGCGAGCAGAGACGCCGGCGAGCCGTCGCGTTCCAACCGGCCGACCTTGGCCGCGCTCGTCTGCCAGCGCTGGTCGTCTGCCGAGGCCCAGAGGTTGAAGAAGACGACGGGCAGGGCGGAGACGGCGGCCGAGAGGTAGAGGACGACGTTCCAGCGCTGGCGCCAGCCGCCGCCCGCGATCAGCTTCGTCAGCGTCTTGTTCGCCGTGACGGCCAGGGCGCAGTGGAAGAACGCCAGGCCCGTGATCGTGCCGTTGTGTCGAGGAGAGACGCTCACGAGCGCCGTCTGACAACCCGGGGTGTGCATGCCTGGAAAGCGCGCGCGCGTCCTGACCCGTCCCAGGGGGTCGCCGAGCGAACGCACCGGCGAAGACGACGGCGGCGCAGAAGAGGCCGACGGCGAGCGCGAGTCGCTGGCGCTCGAGCAGCGTGACCGCGACGAAGCAGCCGGCGACGCCGAGCGCGCCCGCCGTGTTCATCAGCTTGCAGACGGCGGTCCGGCCGAGCGGCGTGCGTCGCTGCAGCGCGTCGGCCGCGTACGAGGCGCCCAGCTTGCCCAGCCAGAACGCGAGCGCCACCAGCGCAGAGAGATTGCCGTTCTGGGCGCTGTCCGCCATGAGCACGTCGCTGAGATAGGTGGGCAGGAACGCGCCCACGGTCACGATCGAGTACTCGTGACAGACGACCGCCCAGACGGCGGCCCAGAGCGCGCCGCTGCCCAGCATCGCCCTCCAGGGCGTCACGACGTTCTCCCTCGAGGCGCCGCCCACCCCCGCACCGCCCTCGACCAACATGAGCACCTGCTCGGGCTGCAGATAGTCCGACTCCTTGCGCGAGATGGCGAAGTGGTCGGCAGGACTGGACGAGGACAGCAGCAACCTATGAATTCGCGGGGAATTTATTATTTTTATTTTAATTTTTTAGGTGAATTGTGCCACTGCCAGTCTCTGCTTTACTGCTGCTACTGAATTTCAGTACTGCTCTCTGTCGGGATTCGCACTGTGCGTTTTTGATTTCGTTCTCTGCGCAGTCGTGCGGGTCAAGCAAACAAAATACCTAAATTGATAATGCTTATAGAAGACTGAGGCTAGCACGGCGACATTCAACAAACGCAACATGTACGCTATACATTGCGTGACGTATATGTATGTATTTAGTATGTACGTATGTGTGTACCAGAGAGCGACAACGACGGCGGCGAGAGCCGCGGAAAAGTAGTAGATAATGGGCCAGCCGTTCCAAAAGCTCATCGCGCAGAAGTAGCCGGCCAACGACAGAATGACCAGGTTGCCTGAAAGCGCGAACACGCACACTACACTCGGTATTAAGCGCATTTCAGTCTGTACTGTACAACAACTCACTTATAGCTAACAATTAAGATTGGGCTGACTGGGTCGCATCTCACACTAGCAGCGGTCAAGCACCTGTGTGACCAGAGAGAGAGAGGCTCCCGCGATTATTGAAGCGGTACACACACACACACACACAAACAAGCAAACGACGACTCACCGATCTGGCGTCCTCCGGTGGCGAATCCGAGTGCGGCGCTCCTCTCGGATGCGTGGAACCAGACGACGAGGAGGCGATTCACCGTCGGCTGCAGCAGCGCGTCGCCCACGCCGACGAGGAAGCGGGCGGCCACGGCCAGCAGGGGCGACAGGGACGCGACCGCGGGAAAGGCGGCCGTCGACAGCAGCGACAGCGACAGCGCCGCCGCCAGCAGCAGCTTCGCTGAACGAATTCGAAGGTGCGGTCGCCGAGCGCCTGCGCAAGCATGACACACTCTCTCTCAAAGTGGCCCCCTCAAAGCCCAAGTGTGTCACCCAGCTAAACAAAGCTTAAAATTGGTCATTATCTCTCTCTAATGAGTGGCCCTCTCAAAGCCCAAGTGCGTCACCCAGCTCAACAAAGCTTAAAATTAGTCATTATCGCAGAGCCTTAGTCACAGGTGTACATAATGCCCTCCATTACTAATGCATAGATAGTGCAATAAAGGTGCGTTTGGCGGTTTAGTTGGTTCGGAGAACAACAATTCTCTTATCCTCTGCAAAGTATGCAAGCGATATTTGTTTTACAGATCCAATTTACCGTAAATCCTCCAATACAACCCCCCCCCCCTCCAATAGTGCCCCACGATGGTAAGGTGTATGTTGTGCCATGGGCCTTTTATGGGCAAAAATATAGTGGTAGGTACATTTATATCGTGTATACACACTACTACAAACCAATAATAGTACGTTTCAGCAACTATTAACGGTAAATCAACCATTAAATGTGGCAAAAGTGATCAAAATCGCCGAAATATCGGCAATTTTGACAGCGAAACTAGCATTACCATTCAAAATTTTTAGGTTGAAATAATAGAAGCCCCCCCTCCAATAGTGCCCCCCTCCAAGAGTGCCCTCGGGTAAGGAGAGGTTGAAAAAATAGTGCCCCGGGGGCACTATTGGAGGATTTACGGTACCTACCGTAAACCCTATTATTTTTGAAGGCTAATTTTTTCGTTCGAGCTTTAGGAGGGTGTATAATTATAGAGGGGGGAGCTAATTATAGGGGGGCTTATAAACTGGAAGTGTCGATGAGTGGGAAGATGTGTGGGCAAAAAGGCGCGTGGAGGCGATTTTTAAGGAAAAAAAGCGCTGTGCACACACGTTGGTACACTCTAACACACTCTCACACAGTCTCACATACACATCCGTGTACATACATACACATACGTGACCATGACCATGACCCAGACATGGAAACATGTGCCTTTTAGGCAATGGTCCATTTAGGGAGAGGGCGTAATTATGGGGGGAGGGCTTATTAACTCAACGTGGTCTTGGGAGAATGTATTATTATAGGGGGGGGTGGCTAATTATAGGAGGCTAATTATAGGGTTTACGGTATACATGGTACATGGTGGCTGCGAAATACCACAGTGAATTCAGCTCGACGTACGGTTGGCCCTGTCGGCGAAGTAGCCGACGACGAGCATGGACATCTGTCCGAGGTTGAAGGCGGCCAGCACGGCGCCCTGCTGCGCCGCCGTCCAGTTGAGGCTCGCGCAGTGCAGTTGGCTGTCGCTGCGGCCCAGGAAGGCGGCGCGGGCGTGCGTCGAAGGCGTCATGCAGACGATGCCGACCGCCAGGTTCGAGTTCATCGTCTGCATCGACAGACAGGCGAGGCAGAGCAGCACGACGATCAGGAGGCGCGTCGACGGCCAAAAGCCGTGGGGACGCGGCTGTTCCTCTTCGGTCGCGATTGTCATCTCGTTTTTGCGCCGTCAGAGCCAACAGAAACGCGATTCGGATAGAGTGCGAAAAGCCAGCGTCGACGACACCGCGGCCGAGAGATGCCGCGAGTTTGGAACGAGCGCCGAGTGAACGTGAAAGTGAGTTGCGTCAGCTCCTCTCCGCGCCGTTCCATTCCAAGGACACGGCTCACGCGACGCAGCAGAGAGCACGGCTAATGCAGGAGAGAGAACGCAGTGACTTACTACAACATAATTCCAATCGGTTTATGGCCGCTCGAGATACGGACATGGGTGTAGGCACCCCAGCCCCCCCCCCCGCTTGACTCATGTTGTGACGGGCTGCTCAAAAACTGGAAATGTTGCGGCCGCAAAATGTGCACGCGTATGCACACACGCACGCACGCACGCTCGAGCGCACGCACGCACGCACGCACGCACGCGCGACGCACGCACGCACGCACGCACGCACGCACGCACGCACGCACGCACGCACGCACGCGAGCACAACCTCTCTGTCAACTATTCAAAAATTTCATCATCTGACTTTTAATCCAGAGGATTGCAAAACCGCGATTATGCGTCAGAAGAGCCACAATGGACAGAAGGGCCCACAGATTTTATTCTAGGCGTCAAGGGTTACGGTTGTTCGCTTCAGACGGTTGTCTCATGTCTCACGTCTCATGGCACTTGACTTACACGAAGAAGCTTATGAATGTACGTACATAGCCAAACAAGCTGTCCTTTTGGAGCGACGCCAGAGCTGTGACGCAGAAAAATTTATAAAAAAAAGCAACGTTGTGGCTCTTGCGTCCACTTAGCGTGGACTTTTTGACGCCGCGGCCCTTTGCTCATTCTTGTGTCCCTTCTGTTGATATACCATGAACCACAACTATGGTTGGCCTGGGCCTCAACGCAAGCACTCAACAGCAACCAAAACCAAGGCTAACCCACAAGGATCGCTCGGGTGCCTTCGAAGTTTCCAAAAGTCGGCTGAGCTACATTGATTCGTCAAATGGTCGTTAGGCATCGTTAAAGGTCATTCCATTTACAAGGCGTCGACGAGACCGAGACGACCCACTAGGCGCAAAAAAGCGATCTTTTTGGAGTGTTTTGGCGAGAAAACAGCGTGGACACAATGACGCTGGAGCACAGATGCATCGCGCAGGTTTTTAGCCCAGCAGGACGTCCAATGACCCAGAACAAAAGAACAAGAGAAGAGTAGCACACAGCAAAAGGAGAGAGTACAATGGCTTACGCGTACGGTCAAATGACAATGAGTGGGAATCTGGCTTTGGGGCTCTAGAATGACAGCTTGGTTAGGACGACGCTATGTACCTACAGTAGTAGTCAGCAGCGCTGTAATGGAGCGAAAAGCCGCCGATCGACAACTGCACCGTTTCCGGTTGTCTAGCCTTCGTCGACGGCGCAATACAACGGACTGTTCTGTTACCGTAACCTCGTTTTACCGCAACCAATGGTTCAAATGCTGTAACTACGTTAATAGTGGTGGTGTGCCCTGCTGCTTCTGCGGTTGACCTTTGATAGTCTCCCGCAGCGGCGGCAGCACGCCGCCTCCACCACGTGGGCTGCACCGAATTTGGCAAGCATACAATATAGTCTGGGTGAATCGGCGAATAAACAGTCAATGTCACACAGCAGAATAAGTCAAGTCACTCGTACCTAGGGTATACACCCTACACAGATAAGTACCGCTATATATATATCGGCATCTATTATCGACATGGTACCCAAGGGACTGCATCCCAGTATTTCTCGTAGCGCATGGACGTTCCGATGCGTAGCGCGCCCCGCTCGACGGCCAGCTCTGGCCCGACGAGCTCGACTTGAGGAGTGGTCGGCAAGAGATGGCCTTCCTTGATGCGCTGGCTGAGTGCCCGCAGGATCAACGGCTCCGACAAGCTCGAGAGCGTCTGCAGCGCCACGGCGAAGATGGTGCCGACGTGCGACTCGGTGACGACGATCTGCAGGGAGTTCTTGTCGCTCTTGGCGTCCAACTCGCCGTAGACGACCCAGCCAGCCGACGTGTTGTTCAGGCCGAGACGGAGGGCGGCCTGCAGCAAACCGGTTGGAACGAGGCCGAGACTTAGTTACACCCTTTAGACCTTGT